>CM046453.1:11876993-12184761 GCA_025506515.1 Flaveria trinervia
AATTTGAATTAATATAGTCTTTCTTAACCATGTTTGACTAAATAATCATAAAAAATATTTAGGGCAAAACAAAAGTCATTTAAAACCCAACACATGTAACAAGAAGATACAGTTTTGACCTGAACCCGAACATGTATGATTGTAGCAACCAGTTATATTCTTCTTTTTACTTAATTACATTGTCATGATTTTGAATAGTTTCAAAACCATCAAGGAGCTGCCTAATTGCATCAGGATTAGCCTTTTTTTCTTCTAAATTGTTAATGATCTTACCTAGCAAATAAAGATATGAAGTTCATGCTTAACATATCAAGATAAATAGAGTTAACTAGTTGAGAATTACTTTAAGATATATAGAGTTAATATATTAGCCACTAAACCAAACCAAGAAAAGAACACTTCCATTTGGCAAGGCTCATGCCAACCATTAAAATTTTAATGTTTGGTCACACGCTCCAACTTTGTAAAAGTAAACCCTTAATGGCAGTTCCTTTCTTTTACCAAATCAAAGATTTCTAAAGTGAAAAAGCAAACCATGACATGAGATTTCATCATCTTTGTCCCTCTTTTTATACTCCAATAATAATTTTAAATTAAAACCATGACGCAAAACACGTTAATATAACCTAATCACTAAGAAGCGATAAAAATTGGTGAAAAAAATTTGCAACTATTGATAACCTTCAGGTAATGTTGACCTATTGACCCGTCCAAATTTCAGCTATTATTTAGATAAAATACACCCTGAAATAAGTGATTCATATATAATCTTGACTCCTCTACTTACCCACATATATATTTAGTTGTAAAAAATAAAGACAAACACATGTAAAGAATAAAATCTACATATGACATAAAATATGTGTTCATACATAAATATATAGTTATATATTTACATCTCATACATAGTAGACATTTTATGTTCTTGAAAAAACAAACACACTATATAAATGTAGAAAGATACATGTGATGAGTATGTATTTTCATTAGTGAGAATAAGCTACATCTCTCTATATAAAAAGAGTCTATAAAGACATAAATAGACACGTAAAACATCTAGAATATAAAACAATTCACATAAATGTAAATGCAAAATATCTCTAATATGTCTTCTTAAATTGAACATCGGTATCAGTGTGCAACTTGGATTTGAGATAAACAAACCAAGTGTATGACAACCCTTTGGTGAGGTCGTAAGCTAATGTGTTTTAGCAACACGACAACAAAAAAAACTGAGCAAAAAGCATATCCTGATAAAATTATAGATCACTCTCGAGATGCTTGATTGTATAATTGCGTGATTAAGCAACTGATACATAGCACAAATACTATCACACCAAAGAGTACATGCACAACTCAAAGAAAACCAACTCATGCATTAATTCACTTGATCTAAGCAACAACATATGAAAAAATCACCTATTTTTTAGCACATACAAGATGCGATCTTAAAAGACTTCAACCGATTGTTTGCCTCAATGATGATGATCTCTATTGACTCATAGGAGTTGACAAGGCTAGTATGTTTTTGAAAAATATAGTGATCTTAGTCGAAAGTGACAAAGACAAATATAACTAAGGTTAGTATAAACAATAGAAAATATATAGAAGATCATACCAAAACAATGTTAGATAGTCAATAATCATGTTGCTTTTGATCAATTGTTATCCTGGTTCTGATTATCACTTGAACTTCTGATTGTGAACTAAACTAATTTCCTTAATTAGTTTTCAAATTACTGAATACTGGGTCTGGTTGATAATCAATTAAACCATTAATTAGCAATTTATTTTTCACTGGATTGTGTTACAGACTTCTTATATCGGTCATTAGCTAAACTCTATCACATTTCATTTATGAATCATCAACCAAACTCTACCACTGATGGAACTTAATTTTCGTAAATTAAATTTATTCACATTTAGCATGTGTCATATCAGATAATATTATTTACATATCTTCCATTCATTCATGCGTAAGCATTGGTCTAAATAGATTCTTAAGTAGAAAACTTATATATTAGAGTTGTCTATATATTGGAATCAAGCTGTATGCATGCATGAGTTATATAAGTGGCTTTTGTATACAAGACAAGAATTCACATGTACATATATAATATCACCCACTTTCTTTCTTGTTTTCTTTAAAGAACTATACCCCTCTCAGCCTCTCTCTTTAGTGCGTTTCTTTCCATGCTTATAGGGATATTTTATAGGCCTGGTTATGCTTACGGGATTTTCCTTTCAATAATTCTTATACTTTGTGTGTTTGAGAAGAAATAAACATATACTTTTGGGTTAACTGAAAACGTAAACTTATATATTTATAATGAAAACGCCATAGGAATTAGAATTTGGATATTTTGTACCTTAAATAAGTTGCCATAGAAAAGGGGACGAAAACATTCTTTAAAGCATCATAGTAGTAAAGGTTTGTCATGCGTTCATTTACCCTCTACAAATTATATGTATATTAATTACCAACTTAGTTATGCATAACAGGTCGTATCATATGCTAAGTGAGTTGTACTCACCTTACATCTTGTCTTTTTTTTAATCTTTAACTCTTTATTTTAAGTTTTAACTTAATATTTTTACATCTTCTATAATTTATCCCTGATATTTTTTTTGCTTTCAACTTTAGTCTCTTATACTTTTCATAATTCAAATATTTTTTGTTTTGTGTTTTCGTTCAAATTTTATGAGTTAACACGCCACAACGTGCGTGTGTGTTTCAACATCGTTACGCATATTTCCCCCGTTTAACGGTCCTGTTACAAGGCATTAGCCCTATATCGACTTACTTATTGTTTTAGATGTTTTACATTTTGATTACGTGGTTTAATGTGTTTTGCATCTACTTTTTAATTCGGTTTTCTTTTTGTTTCTAATTTTCTTTTTTAATACGAGTTATTTCAGTGTTAGTGGTTACTAATAATGGTGTGTTATTGGTATTACTTGATATGATTTTCCGTCCTCCGCTGCAACGCGGACTTAATACTAGTTATTTACTAATTAACAAATGAGTTTTAATGACGGATCAACTATAGAATGCACAAAATTTCAGGTTATTTTATAATATTTTGTAATTTGATGGAATCCATTTGTGATCTGTTTATAGATTAAAATTAAAATTAAAATTTAACACCCAAGCTTTTTTAGAAAAGTTTCCCACTAATTGTCCGGATATAGTTTCTGATGGATAATCTATTAGTAAATTTACAGATAAGACTTGAGACTATATTCCCACAAGGGTTTTCAAGTGTTGTCAGAGTTATCACTCATTGACGAATGATTCCTTTGTAATTCAAGATCTTTCTATAAATACCAAGATGGTAACCATCAATCTCTCAAGTATAAAAAATGACAACCTCCTAATATTTCAGATATAACAAAGTGTGTTTTTTTGCGTGGTTTGGGGAAGAGCTAAGACGGAAAATCGTTATTAGCGGGTTTGTTAGAATTGGTAGTATGGGAATTTAAATTCTGCCTTGGGAGCGTATTTAGACATGAGTCTTACAACAAACTAACTTGGATGGTGGTCTTGAAATGTTGAGCATGCATGTGTTAGAAATAAGTCCCCATTCAAACGTTGAAACTGTGTTCTCGATATGAAAATTTACTAATCTATTAATTTTGATCTATGCCAGACCAAGACTAACTGTTAGTTGAGCAGATAGGCATAACAAACAAAGCTGCGAAATACAAGTTTTACTATGTAGGCCTCTTGATGCACAATTTAGAGAAGCTCGTGGTAATGTGGTTTTCTCGTCATATTAATTGTATTGTTTTTCTAATACAATACAGTACGTACATTCTAATGAATGCTTCACGCCTAGCTGTTGGAAGTCGTGTCTTCTTTTATATATATATATATATTATATATATATAATATGTATATATATTATATATATAATATATATGTATGTATATATATATACATACATATATATATACATATATATATACATATATATATGTATATATATGTATGTATGTATATATATATGTTATATATATATATGTATGTATGTATATATATATATATGTATATATATATATATATATATATATATATATAGTATATATATATATATGTATGTATGTAATATATATGTATGTATGTATATATATATGTATGTATGTATATATATATGTGTATATATATGTGCAGGATCGTTGAAGGGTGTGAGTTACAACACAAACACAAAAAGGAGATTAACCAAACTTTAATCAAATAGTAAACTGGATTAACCAAGATAAGACACTAAGAACACAAGTAATGTAAGAGACAGAACATAAAGAACACAAGTGTATGGTTTTCAAGAATGCAGTATATTGCTTTCTCTATGTTCTATTACAAGTGTTACAAAGCATACATAAAAGATACAAGAACATGAGATACTTATACTACATCCTACAGCTGGCTATACTTTGAAAGCCAGCTGGATACAATTGACTAGACACACACAAAATCAATTGTAGAGTCAAAAGGCAGATTGCCTTTTGACTAGTGATTATGACATGCCATAGTTCACATCCTTATCTATTACAAAAAGGATAAAGTACATAAAGTAGAAAGTTACAGACTTAAGACCTCAATGTACAGTTACCAAAAGCATGGACCTTTTCACCAAACCATGTTAGTTGGTGACTTGCAGAGTTGCAGTGGAAAGGTGTCCAGCTTTACTAGAAAAGTACATCAGATAAAGCATATCTTAAAAGTCTTTAGAAGAAATCTGTCTTCATAAGTTGAAGCTTCGGAAGACTTTGTCTCCGAGGCTTCGGAAGACTTCATCTTTGGCTTCGGAAGATATTGGTCTTGGCTTCGGAAGATATTGTCTTGGCTTCGGAAGATTTCACACTTAGAGTATTTCTGTTGAATGTGTGAAACTTCCGAAGCATTCTTCTTCAGTACTTGTGCAGCATGCAAACAGGATAAGCCTTAGATGTTTGGGTTGCATTAGCCTCTTCATTAATCTCTACAATATGTATATATATACATACAAATATATATACATATATACATATATATATATGTATATATATATATATGTATATATATGTATGTATATATATATATATATACATATATTATATATGTATATAGGGGAGGGATCAAATGAGAACTAGATTTTTTATGAGAACTCTAAGAACCAATCTCAACCACTGGTTCTCAATTACAAAATTGTAATTAACAAAAACATTTAAAAAATTTATAAATCAAAAAATAACATAAAAATAATAAAATAGAAACACGAAAATATTCCCCAAGTTTCCCTCTTTCACAAAAAAATATAAAAAAATTTATAATAAATAAAAAAATTCCCGTTTTTTTAACGAAATTCGTTTTACACATGTGTAATATCGGATTTACACATGTGTAAATCCAGTACTACACATGTGTATAACTAGATTTACACATATGTAAACAATGAATGTACGATTTCTTTAGAAAAGTATATCAATATGGTAGGCGTTAGAAAGATAAAAAATACTGAATTTTATGGTGAATTTTTTTGAAAAAATGATGTCGTGAAAAAAAGTTACGAATGTTTAAAAAAATAGGGGGAAATGGCATATGATTTGCATGTGATAAAAAATAAGTGACTGAGATTGGTTCCTAGAGTTCTTACAAAAAAGGTGGTTTTCATTTGAACCCTCCCCTATGTGTGTGTGTGTATATATATATGTATATATATGTGTGTATATTATATGTATATATATATATGTGTATATATATGTATTATATATATGTATATATATATGTATATGTATATATATACATACAAATATATATACATATATACATATATATATATGTATATATATATATATGTATATATATGTATGTATATATATATATATACATATATATATATATGTATATAGGGGAGGGATCAAATGAGAACTAGATTTTTTATGAGAACTCTAAGAACCAATCTCAACCACTGGTTCTCAATTACAAAATTGTAATTAACAAAAACATTTAAAAAATTTATAAATCAAAAAATAACATAAAAATAATAAAATAGAAACACGAAAATATTCCCCAAGTTTCCCTCTTTCACAAAAAAATATAAAAAAATTTATAATAAATAAAAAAATTCCCGTTTTTTTAACGAAATTCGTTTTACACATGTGTAATATCGGATTTACACATGTGTAAATCCAGTACTACACATGTGTATAACTAGATTTACACATATGTAAACAATGAATGTACGATTTCTTTAGAAAAGTATATCAATATGGTAGGCGTTAGAAAGATAAAAAATACTGATTTTATGGTGAATTTTTTTGAAAAAATGATGTCGTGAAAAAAAGTTACGAATGTTTAAAAAAATAGGGGGAAATGGCATATGATTTGCATGTGATAAAAAATAAGTGACTGAGATTGGTTCCTAGAGTTCTACAAAAAAGGTGGTTTTCATTTGAACCCTCCCCTATGTGTGTGTGTGTATATATATGTATATATATATGTGTGTATATTATATGTATATATATATATGTGTATATATATGTATATATATATATGTATATATATATGTATATGTATATATATATACATATATATACACACACACATATATATATATATATAATATATATATATATATATATATATACAATATACATATATATATACATATATAAATATATATATATGCAGGAACATTGAAGGGTGTGAGTTACAACACAACAACACAAAGAGGAGATTAACCAAGCTTTAATCAAACAGTAAATGGATTAACCAAGATAAGACACTAAGAACACAAGTAATGTAAGAGACAGAACACAAAGAACACAAGTATATGGTTTTCAAGAATGCAGTATATTGCTTTCTCTATGTTCTATTACAAGTGTTACAAAGCATACATGAAAGATACAAGAACATGAGATACTTATACAACATCCTACAGCCGGCTATACTTTGAAAGCCAGCTGGATACAATTGACTAGACACACACAAAATCAATTGTAAAGTCAAAAGGCAGATTGCCTTTTGACTAGTGACTATGACATGCCATAGCTCACATCCTTATCTATTACAAGAAGGATAAAGTACATAAAGTAGATAGTTACAGACTCAAGACCTCAATGTACAGTTACCAAAAGCATAGACCTTTTCACCAAACCATGTTAGTTGGTGACTTGCAGAGTTGCAGCGGAAAGGTGTCCAGCTTTATGGAACAGTACATCAGATAAAGCATATCTTAAAAGTCTTCGGAAGAAATCTGTCTTCATGAACTTGAAGCTTCGGAAGACTTTGTCTCTGAGGCTTCGAAAGACTTCATCTTTGGCTTCGGAAGACTTCATCTTTGGCTTCGGAAGACTTCATCTTTGGCTTCGGAAGATGTTGGTCTTGGCTTCGGAAGATTTCACACTTAGAGTATTTTTGTTGCACATGTGAAACTTCCGAAGCATTCCACTTCAATGCCCTTGTGCAGCATGCAGGAGAGACTAAAGATGTTTAGGTTGCATCAGCCTCTTCATTAATCTCACAATATTATACATATATATATACATACATATATATATACACATATAGATACATATATATATACATATATATATATACATACATACAATATATATATATACATATATATATATACATACATACATACATATATATATATATATATATATGTATATTATATATATATATATATATATATATATATATATATATATATATATGGGGGAGAGATCAATGAAAACCATTTGTATAAATGAAAACCATAAAAACACCATCAAACCAATCAAAAATATTTAAAATTAATTTTAATTATATTAATTAAAAGGGTGTTTTTGTAATTTTAGCAAAAAGTTATTTATAATGATTTCATTGCATTAACTAAATCCCTAATTTTTCTCCACTCGAATATGAATTAGTTTATTCTAATATCATTTTTATCAATAATCTAGTAAATTCTCTTCACCTCCATCGAAATCTCTATGCAAAAGATGTTGAAAACTTATAGTTAACAACTAAATCGTCATTGTCTACAGTTTATCATCATCATATTAAGGTGTGTTCATCATCATCATTTTTTAACAAAAATCTACTCTTATCCATCACCATCTTGAATTTATTTTTTAAAGGGTTGTTACATGATGTCACACCCCGACCGATGGCTGAATCATCAGAGCGGACGAATGTGAAACTATTGTTCATAGCACATGGAACTAAATTAATTGGAATAATATTAAATACCATTTTTCATTGAACAATACAAGTCAATTAAATCATTACAATACACAAAAATATAACCAACAACATAAGATGTTTAATTATCTAAGTCCAAGTCCTATATGAGCAAAAAGAGTTTCTCAGTATCAAACCTGAAACATGTTAAAAATAAAGGGTCAAATTTGAAAGTTAATGAGTTCCCATGGGTTAAACACACGTGTATATATATATATATATATATATATATATACTATATATATATATATATATATACATATATATATATATATATATATATTATATATATATATATATATTATATATATATATATAATATATATATAAAGGTTTACAAGTAGTAATTCTGTTGGATCAAAAAGAAGGCTGGTGCAACCAAAACCAAATCACTTAGACAAATTTTAGTGCTACTTACAAAGGCTTCCGAAGCCAAGTGTGGAACTTTCGAAGTAAGTAGAGTTCTTCCGAAGACAGAATGTAAGTTTTACTTCCGAAGCCAAAACTCTACTTTCGAAGACAAAGTGTTCACTTTCGAAGATCAAGTCTCAAAAGAAGAAATCAGAAGACTACTTCCGAAGTATGAAGAAAGAGGAAGTCCTCAAGCCTCGGAAGAAGTAGCCTCTTCCGAAGTATAAGTAGCTTCTTAAGTACTTGTTCTTCCGAAGCCATTTAATCTTCGGAAGACATTGCTATGAACCAGTGGACATAAGTATGGTCTCTGACACTCCGCTGCAGACCTTTGATACTGCATGGCGTTTTCTCAAGGAGCCATGTAGTTGACCATACTTTATTTCACTGTTCACCTTTTTATGATAGTACAAGTTACCAACTTTAGTTGGTAACAAAAGGTAAGTCAAGGACATGTCCTGACTACCATATCTCAGATAAAGTCTTATCTGAGATACCTTAAACCATAGCTTTGTAGTATTTGCTTTAGTTAGAGAATTCCAGCTGGTATCAAAGTATATCAAACTGTAGGTAGTATTATATATAGTTTCTCATTGTAACTCATAACAACATGCTTGTAAGAGTCTTGCAATACTTGAGTTGAGAAGCAATATATACAAGTACGTTGAAAATTACTTGTGTTTGATTATTACTTATTATATTGTTATCAACTCTTAGAGACTTTGATTTCATCTGAGTGTTGTTTAAGCGAGTTTGAGAGAAAAACCAAGTGTTTAGTGACATAAACCGATCCTACAATTGGTATCAGAGCTTTTAGGCTCTTGATTGTGAGATCTAACCATCCAAATCAACCTGTTTTCACTCCTCCTTACAACTCTCACAAAAATGGCCCTTAACAAATCCGAAGTAGAGATGGGAACCATGACCAAAGCTCCCATCATTACTCCTGAAAACTTTAGGTCTTGGAGCAGAAGAATGGAAGGCTTCATCAGATACCAAGACAGCAAAATGTGGAACTCCATTGTCAACGACCCGTATAATCCCAAGGTGGCAGCGCCTGGTGGAAACGGTGCCATGATAGAAAAGACCGTTGAAGATTATTCTGACGAAGACCGGAAGAAGATGGACGTTGACAGCAATGAAATGACCATTCTCTGATGACTGCAATACCCAACTCCATCATGGTGGGGTTTGAGCATTATAAGTCTGTTAAAGAATTGTTCGATGCACTTGCTCAGATGTATTCAAGCTCCAACGACTCCAAAAAGGACTAACTGAACTAGTAGTTCGAGAACTTCACTTATATTGCTGGAGAGACCCTCAGCAGCAGTATTTCAAGTACATGGATCTTATTTCTTCTATTCAGTCTGTGAAGATCACTCCTGAACTTAGAGTTCTCACAAGAAAGTTCATGGATGCTCTTCCAAATGAGTGGACATTCTACCATGTCGCTATCAAGAGGACAGAGAACTTGAACACTCTTACTATGACTGGACTCTATGGCATCCTTGATGGATACCGGTTAGAGATGGAGAGTAAGAAGGGCCACCAAACAAGCAGACCTTTGAGCCTTCCTGTTAGTAACGCTTAATTGGTTGCTGAAGGCTCAATACCCCCACAACCTCAGCAATACCTGACATACAACCAACAACCATCCTGCTCTTCTGGACCATACATCACTTTCCCTGAGACTCCAAGGTGTCAATAGGCTCAACACAATTCCCTTCAGGATTGCTATGCCTTTGTCTCAGGAAGTGGACACTCTGGTTACTTTCAATACTATTTTGATGATCTAGAGTGTTTCACTCCAGACAATGTAGAGTATGTGGACATCGTCCAGTAGATGGCTCTTTTAACCTACAAAGCGAAGAAGTTCTTTAAGAGAACTGGAAGGCAATTCCCTCAAAACCCAACTTCCAGCAAGTTTGGTTTGGCAAGACCAAGGCCAAATGTTACAATTGTAACCACTTGGTCACTTTGCACAGGCCTCCACACATCCCTCTACATCAAATCCTACTAGAAAAGTCGACTGAAATTGCTGCAATGGCTCAAGAAGTCGGCTGGAGCTTTATGGTTCAGGATGTGACTCCTGCTCAAGCTCTCATGGCCGGAACAGATGATAACCAGGTATATGAACATCTCTGTACTCCTGCCTATATAGCTAAGGTTAATTATATCAGGACTACAATAGGGAAATTAAATCTGATATTGAGTCTTTAAATGTTTTGAAATCTGATTTTAAAAGGGTTGAATTTGACTACCTAAGGAAATTTGAAGAGTTAGAAAAAATTGTTTCCCTATTAAAACATGAACACACCAATTACAAGACTCAAATAAAGGATTTAATATTTAAATTGTCTGAGGCTCAGGCCTAGCTTGTCATAGCTAAGGCTCAAGCCAAGAAGTATGCTATCTCAGAGCAGAACTTCCAAGCTATTATGCATCATCCTCCCACTCCAAAATCTGCTATCAGAATAAAGGAGGGTTGCGGACCAATGAAATTGCTCCACCATATTTTTATAAGTATATAAGACAACCTAGATGTGATACTGTAGAGCAAGAGGTCTCATCTGCTGACCCATCTTCACATGAGTTGAAGAATGATGCAACAATAGTGGCCACCACAGGGAAGGAACATGTAAATCCACCCACCTCTCCCAGTGAAGATCAAACCCTAACCACCAAAGCCAGAAGAAGCAGAACTAAAGCTGCCAGAAGAACTTCTAAGAAAGTGGCTAAGTCTAAGCTGATGATTGACCCAAAACAAAAGGGTGTCTTTATCTCAGCTGGATTCCAGGTGATAGGTACTTCTGATTTGGGAAAGGAGTGTAGTACCAGCACTCCTGTCCTACCAAAGGATCAGAAGTTGAAGGGAAAAGTTGCTGATAAAGAGAGAAGAGTAAGAAACAACAACCTACAAGCTCCCAAAAGACTAACATTACCTGTATAATGTGTGGTCTGCAAAACCACATGGCTAAAGATTGTTACTACAATCCTGCTAGCACACATTATGCAAATAATGTTAGAAAGGAAGGAGTCAGGGAAGGTTTTTCATTTGGACCTATCAGATGGTCCAAGTGATGAAAAAGGGAAAGCTAGTTTCTGAAGCTAGGTTGTCTTCGGAAGAAAATATTTCTTCTGAAGGGAAAATGGCTTCGGAAGCAAAAGCTGCTAAAAATCTAAAGAACAAGAAAATTCCCTTGAAACCATCCCAAAGGAAGACTGCTTCAGAAGAAAAGGTGGTGAAGGCTTCTTTCGAAAAGAAAGAAGCTTTGGAAGAATGCCATGCTGCAAAAGCTTCTACAAGCACATATTCCATGATCAACCAAAGGATGGATTGGAAGATCAAGAAAGATGTTGCAGCCCAAACCTCTTCTTCAAAGACATCCCTTGAACCCCCATGCTTAAGTTTTGGTTCAATTATGTCACTATCTTTGGAAGAACCCAAGACCAACAAGGCTTGGGTCTCCAATGAAAACTAATAATCTCATCTTGTGTTCAGGGACATCCATATGACAAGAATCAAAATGTCTGGATTGTGGATAGTGGATGCTCCAGGCACATGACAGGAAAGAGATCTCTCTTTCAATAGTTTCAACACTATGATGGAGGTCCTGTCCAATTTGGAGGTGAGGTTGGAGGATATATTTTTGGCAGAGGGAGTATATCCAACGGTAAGTTGAAAGTTGACAAAGTTAAATTTGTCAAACAGCTTGAACACAATCTGTTAAGTGTTCTCAGTTTTGTGATGAAAAGCATTAAATGCTTTTCACAGAACATGAGTGCATTATCCTCAAATGTAACACCCAGTTATTATTTATTTTGAAGCCGACGAAAGAAGAAAAGAAATAAAGTGCAAAGTTGAGGGACCAAACACGCTAACGAGAGAAAGTGGGTGAGTGGGTGTTTTTAAAGGGAGAGGGCAGCCCTTACCCTCTCCCCCATGCCCAAAATTCAGTTAAAGAGAGAAAGGAGGAGAAAAGGGGAGAAAAAGAAGCGAAAGGCTTGATTCATGTGGGTTTGAGCTCGAAAATCGTCGTGTAGCGGGTCCAAATGAAGCTCTACTTCTCGATGTGGTTTGTGTGAGTTCTTGGACCCCTCTTTTAAATGATTTTGGTTTATTTTGGGCTGGAACACATCTGAAAACCCGTTTTTGTATATGTGTGTGTTGACCCATTTGTATGTGTTTGCGTGTGATGCATTTGGAGTTTGTTTCCAGGCTTGTGTGTGCTTGAATGGTGTTGTGGTATGCATTCCTACGGTTTAGGATGGTTGATTTGGGCTTAGAATGGATTTGGATGAGCTTAGAGGTCAAAATGGCAGATTGAGTTCGGGATGAACTGCATTCTGCATCAGCTAGGGCTAGGCGACCGAATGGAGACCATACGGCTGATTGAGGTGCGATTGAGGTTCATTCACATGACTAAGAGTTCATTCGCACGACTGAGAGCCCATTCTCATAGATGTTCATCTGCATTAGTTCCATCCGCATTAGGTCCATTCGCATGGGACTCGTCCGCATTGAGTCCATTCACATTAGCTTCATTTGCACAATTAGGTGTTCATTCGCATAGGTGTTCATCCGTATTGGTTCAATCGCATGATGTTCAGTCGCCTGGAGGCCCTGCGACTGAAGGGTGCCCATACGCCCAAGTAGGGCTGGTGTACCTGAGGAAAGTGTAGTTTGATTACTGACTTTCGGGGGAAAGTGCAGATGTAAGTTTTGATGTGGGAGGTTCCCGTAAGTTCATGTAAGATGACTTTTGAGGTCATAGACGCTACGATGGGCATGATGATGTATGATGTTGCATGTTTATGCATGATGCATGTTATGTATGTTGATGCATGTATGATGATGTTATTGACTGTGTATGTTATGTTCCTTGCTTTGTATGTTTATCTTTCCCGTGCTTTACGTTGAATGTTAATGAATGAAACGAAAGTATTATGTAATGTAAAGTGAAAGATAATAAAAGAGGAACATGAAGGAAGAATGCATGTATTAATAAATGATAAAAGTAAACAAAGTCTTGCAATCAAATGTATGGAAGGGACACACCATTAAAAGGTGTTAGCCCAAAGGTGTGCGGGTTCGCTACCACAGGAGGATGCATATTGGGGTCTTTCTTTGTGATCGACCATTTGTATAGAACCTTTACTGCTTACCCCGGTACTGCGACACCATGTATAGCTGTCTATTTATAGACTTTGGCCCAGTAGCCATATAGTTTGGGGTGTAGCTCATGGTATTCGTACGGAAGATATGAAAAGTGAAAGAAATAAGGAATAATGAAGATAATAATGATATCATCTATGTGTACATATGTTGTGTGATCGCATGAACGTAAAGTACGGTTTTAACGAAAGAAAAGGTATGTTTTATTATAAAACTAGAACTCACTCAGCAACGCTAACTTTTATGTGTTTTTAGTTGGCAGGTAATGATTGCTGAGGATGGCACGAGATGGCTACTCAGCTTTTTTGGATGGCATCCATTTTTTATAATGCTTTTGTGATGTAATGCAACATGTGTTTTGTAACTTGTTAACGATGTATTATTTTGCAAAAGCTATTATATTGAAATGGAGTGTTTTGTTTAAATGTTCTGCTGCAACGTTTTTCTGTAATATGATGAAAATATATGTTTTATGTGCAATGATTTACCAATTGTAAGCGTCCCGAGAACGGGGCCTTACAAGTTGGTATCAGAGCCAAAGTTTAAGTGAAATGGGTAAATTTTCAAAATTAACCTTAACTTAAACTGAGAATGGGACGGAAAGAAAGGGATGCCAATCTAAGTAGCTGTGTGCCATCAGGTATTTTCGTAAAGTTAACCAGTATTTTGTGCGCATAGTATGTGGTTATGTGTTGTTTGTAGATTTAAATACTAATGTAGTCAGGATAGGTAATGCTTGGGGTATGAAGAGTAAAGTAAGTGGCTAATCACAACTGGCCACTTTAATTAGGTACTTACTATACTTGACATAAACTGAGCTGTTCCCTTGAATGACCGTGTTAGTGTTTGAATCTTTTAGTGTGCATGTGAATGGCTGGTGGTAGATCTTCGAAAGCTTCACGGGGTGGAGGTCGTGGTGCTAAACCGCGACCCAAGAGGGGAAGACCCAAAGTTGAAAAGGTGGTTCTTGAAGAACCCGAGACCCCTCATCCGGAGGGTGGTGATGAGAGTGCAAACCTAAGGGCCTCGGTGAAAGAGGCAGTGGTTGAAGAAGTCCATCAGTTCATGCAGACGATCTTACTGTTTGTAGTGACCGAAGTTATCAAGATGGTATGGGAAGGGGAGAGGAAAGAGAGAAGTAGACCTACGGGCGAAAGAAGACAGCCCGAAACTGAGACGGTTTTGCTTGATGACGAAGAAGAAGAGGAGGAAGAAGAGCCTGCGCCGGAGGCGGCACGAGGCTGTAACTACGGGGTGTTTATGAGATGCAAGCCCCCTACTTTTGATGGTAACGACACTGCTCTGCTTCTCACTAGTGGTTGAGGGAAATGGAGGCTATTCTTGATATCAGCGAGTGCCGGGAGGACCAGAAAGTGAAGTTTTTTATCCACTCGTTTGTGGACTCGGCTCTGTGTTGGTGGGACAATATTGTCCAAGCTGAGGGTAGCCGGGCGATAAGAAGGATGAGGTGGGAAGAGTTGAAGAAGATGGTGATTGAGGAGTTCTGTCCTCATAGGAAGATGGATAAGATAGAGAGAGAGTTCCTGCAGCTAGAGGCGGGATCCATGACACACCAACAGTACACCACAAAATCCAATGAAATGGCATGGCTGGTGCCGGATCAGGTGATGCCTCTGTCTTGAAAGATCAAGAGGTACATTCAAGGCTTGTCGGTGGATATTCGCAGGCATATGATCACCGCCCGCCAGGCATGTTTAGGTCAGCGGTCGATTTGGCAGGGAGATTATATGATGAACGGGAGGTGGTGGTGACTGAAGTGAGCAAGAAGGGTGGTGGCGATCGGAACTGGAACGGGAAAAGGTTTGGTCGGGGTGATGCCTCGATGGGTAACAAGAAGGCACGAGTGGATGACCGCCATGTGGCCACATCGAGTGCGGGGTCAAAAGGTGTGACAAGTGTGGAAGGGAGCATGCGGGAGAATGTAGGTTGGGATTGAATGTGTGCTTCAAATATGGGAAGATGGGGCACTCGCAAAGGATTGCCATGCGGGCAGATGTTTCAATTGTGGAAAGTGGTCACATGAGTAGGGATTGTAAGAAGCCAAGGGCTGAGGGTTCCGGGTTAAGAAGACGGGGAGTGAAGGACCGAGGGTGAGTGCCAGGGCATTCGCTATGACACAGGAGGAAGCTAGGACGGACCCTGATGTTGTTTCCGATACGTTTCTAGTGAACCAAACTTTAGCTTCTGTGTTATTTGATTCGGGTGCCAGTAAAAGTTTTATTTCTGCTGCTTTCTATGCTAAGATGGCTGTTAGTAGTAGACGTATTGATGCTCCCTTTGATGTAGAAACTGCCATAGGTACGTCTACCAGAATTTCGGAGGTGATAGAGGGTTGTGATGTGGAACTTGAGGGTCATAAGTTTCCTGTTAGACCGTTCGTGATGATCTTAGGTGGTTTTGATTTGGTTCTTGGGATGGATTGGTTAGCAGACTTTGAGGCGAACATTGTGTGTCGCAAGAAGATGATTCGGTTGACATCGCCTGATGGGAGTTCGGTAACTGTTTATAAGGATCGGGTCATGACGATCCCAAAAGTAATCTCAATGGCGGTGGCGGAAGGTGTATGAGGTGTGGATATAGCGCCTTCTTGGTTTATGTAAAGGATGTGGATACGCCAACACCACAACTATCTGATGTACCGGTTGTGTGCGACTTTCCGGACGTGTTCCTAGAAGATTTACCAGGAGTGCCACCTGATAGGGAGATCGAGTTTCAGATTGATCTGATACCGGGTGCCCAACCTGTTGCCAAGGCACTGTAGCGGTTGGCTCTGACGGAAATGAAAGAGTTGATGGAGCAGTTGCAAGAACTACTTGATAAGGGGTTCATCAGACCGAGTATCTCTCCTTGGGGTGCTCCGGTCCTGTTCGTGAAGAAGAAAGAAGGTAGTATGAGGATGTGTATTGACTACCGCGAGCTGAACAAGCTGACGGTCAAGAACCGATACCCCTTACCGAGAATAAATGATTTGTTCGATCAACTTCAAGCTGCTGGTTGGTTTTCAAGGATAGACCTTCGATCTGGCTATCATCAGCTGAAGGTGAAAGAGTAGGATGTTCCTAAAACAGCTTTCCGCACACGTTATGGTCACTATGAGTTTCTTGTCATGTCTTTTGGTTTAACCAATGCGCCATCTGCTTTTATGGATTTGATGAATCGAGTGTGTTGGCTGATGTTGGATAAATCAGTGATCGTGTTTATTGATGATATCCTGATTTATTCAAAGAATGAAGAGGAGCATGCCGGTCACATTCTGGAGGTTCTGGAGACGCTGAGAAAGGAGAAGTTGTACGCCAAGTTTTCCAAGTGCGAGTTTTGGTTAGACGAGGTTCAATTCTTGGGTCATGTGGTGAATCCTGACGGGATTATGGTGGACCCAGCAAAGGTGGAGGCAGTGATTCAATGGAAGTCTCCAAAGATGCCATCCGAGATTCGTAGCTTCTTGGGTTTGGCGGGCTACTATAGAAGATTTATCCAAGAATTCTGTAAGATTGCTTCTCCACTAACTAAGTTGACCCGAAAGGATGTGAAGTTTGTATGGGCTCAAGCTCAAGGGAAGGCATTCGAAGAATTGAAGGCGAGGTTGACTCAAGCTCTTGTTCTGTCATTACCCGATGGAAGTGAAGATCTGGTGGTTTATTCTGATGCTTCCTACTCGGGGTTGGAGTTTGTGTTAATGCAGAGAGGGAAGGTGATAGCCTATGCATCCCGACAGTTGAAGGTTCATGAGGTCAATTATCCTACTCATGAATTAGATCTAGAAGCTGTGGTCTTCGCACTAAAAATTTGGAGGCATTATCTTTACGGGACGAAGTGCATCATTTTCACTGACCATAAGAGCTTGAAGTACTTCTTTGAGCAGAATGATCTGAACATGAGGCAAAGATGATGGTTGGAGCTTATAAAGGACTACGATTGTGAGATCCATTACCATCCAGGCAAAGCCAATGTGGTGTCGGACGCCCTTAGCCGAAAGGAGAGGCCCGAGCCGATTCGGGTGAAGGCGTATCTGCTAATCATGACCTCCGACGTGATGAAGCAAGTTAAAGAGTTTCAAGATGAGGCATTGAAGGAAGATCATCTTAACTCGGAAAGAATGAGAGGTCTAGGTTGGGAATCGGGTGAAAACACACTTGGTGTTAAAACCCGATTTGGACGGGTGTGGATTCCTTGTTTTGGGGATCTACGGTGAAGATTTTGGATGAATCTCACCAGACTCGATACTCCATTCATCCAGATGCCACAAAGATGTATCAAGACATGAAGAAGGATTATTGGTGGCCGGGTATGAAACGGGACGTAGTGGAGTATGTAAGTAAATGCCTTACTTGTCTACAGGTGAAGGCCGAGCATCAGAAGCCGTATGGCAAGATTAAACCTTTGGATATACCGGAATGGAAGTGGGAGCACATCACCATGGATTTTATTACGAAGCTACCACGTACTCCGAAACGATATGATGCTATATGGGTGGTTGTTGATCGCTTGACGAAGAGTGCTCACTTCCTACCGATCCGCGAGACATATTCATCTAAGAGGTTGGCTGATCTGTTTATCAAGGAAATTGTAACTTGTCATGGTGTGCCGGTGTCTATTGTGTCTGATCGCGACACCCAGTTTACATCCAAATTTTGGAAGAAGTTCCACGACGTGATGGGGACGAGGTTACACATCAGTACGGCTTATCATCCCCAGACTGATGGTCAGTTAGAGAAGACCATTCAGACATTGGAAGACATGCTTCGGGCATGTGTTATTGATTTTGGGGGAAGTTGGGATGACCACTTACCGTTAGCTGAATTCTCATACAACAACAGTTATCATGCCAGTATTGGTATGCCTCCTTATGAGATGCTATACGGTAGGAGATGCAGAACACCCGTCTGTTGGGGTGATATTGGTCAAAAAGAACCAGGGAGTGTCAAGGTAATCGAGGCTACGACTGAGAATCTTGAAAAGATCAAGGCCTTCATGAAGGCAGCCAAAGATAAATAGAAGTCGTGTGCTGATAAACGACGTAGACCGATTGAGTTCTAGGTGGGTAATCAGGTTATGTTGAAGGTCTCACCTTGGAAGGGCATTATCCAATTCAGGAAGCGGGGCAAGTTGAGCCTAAGGTATATAGGGCCTTTCTAAATCATTGCTAGAGTAGGAGAGGTGGCCTATAGACTGGAATTACCAGATGGGTTAAGTGGAATTCACCCGACATTCCATGTATCTCAACAGAGAAAGTGCTTGGCAGATGAATGTATGATTGTTCCACTGGAGGATATCCAAGTAGATGAACGGCTCAATTATGTGGAGCAACCAGTGGCATTACCCACGTTTGTTCGAGGAATAACAAGTTTCGGGGATGAAACCTATTTAAGGAGGGTGGACTTGTAACACCCAGTTATTTATTTATTTTGAAGCTGACGAAAGAAGAAAAGAAATAAATTCCAAAGTCGAATGACCAAACTCGCCAACAGAGAAAGTTGGGTGAGTGGGGGTATTTAAAGGGAGAGGGCAACCCTTACCCTCTCCCCCACACCTAAAATTCAGTTAAAGAGAGAAGGGGAGGAGAAAATGGGAGAAAAATAAGAGAAAGGCTTGATTCGCGTGGGTTCGAGCTCGAAAATCATCATGTAGCGGGTCCAAACGAGCTTTACTTCTCGGTGTGGTTTGTGTGAGTTCTAGGACCC
Organism: Flaveria trinervia; assembly: GCA_025506515.1. Lineage (NCBI taxonomy): Eukaryota > Viridiplantae > Streptophyta > Magnoliopsida > Asterales > Asteraceae > Flaveria > Flaveria trinervia. The sequence continues at coordinate 11,896,495 of CM046453.1, forward strand.
CTCTTTTAAACATTTTTGGTCGATTTTGGGGCTGGAACACATCTGAAAACCTGTTTTTTTGTATGTGTGTGTGTTTGACCCATTTGTATGTGTTTGCGTGTGATGCATTTGGAGTTTGTTTTCGGGCTTGTGTGTGCTTGAATGGTGTGTGGTATGCATTCCTAAGGTTTAGGATGGTTGATTTGGGCTTAGAATGCATTTGGATGCGCTTAGAGGTCGAAAATGGCGGATTGGGTTCGGGATGAACTGCATTCTGCATCAGCTAGGGCTAGGCGACCAAGTGGAGGCCATACTGCCGATTGAGGTGCGATTGAGGTTCATTCGCATGACTGAGAGTTCATTCGCAAGACTGAGAGTTCATTCGCACGACTAAGAGCCCATTCGCATAGATGCTCATTCGCATTAGTTCCATCCGCATTAGGTATTAGTTCCATCCGCATGAGGTACATGGGACTCGTCCGCATTGAGTCCATTAGCATTAGTTTCATTCGCACGATTAGGTGTTCATTCGCATAGGTGTTCATCCGCATTGGTTCAATCGCATGATGTTCAGTCGCCTGGAGGCCCTGCGACTGAAGGGTGCCCATACGCCCAAGTAGGGCTGGTGTACCCGAGAAAAGTGTAGTTTTGATTACTGACTTTCGGGGGAAAGTGCAGATGTAGTTTGATGTGGGAGGTCCCCGTAAGTTCATGTAAGATGACTTTTGAGGTCATAGACGCTACAATGGGCATGATGATGTGTGATGTTGCATTTTGATGCATGATGCATGTTATGTATGTATGATGATGCCTGTATGATGATGGTATTGACTGTGTATGTTATGTTCCTTGCTTTGTATATTTATCTTTTCCATGGCTTTATGTTGAATGTTAATGAATGAAATGAAAGTATTATGTAACGTAAAGTGAAAGATAATAAAAGAGGAACATGAAGGAAGAATGCATGCATTAATAAATGATAAAAGTAAAGAAAGTCTTGCAAGCAAATGTATGAAAGGAACACGCCATTAAAAGGTGTTAGCCCAACGGTGTGCGGGTTCGCTACCCCGGGAGGATGCACATTGGGGTCTTTCTTTGTGATCGACCATTTGTATAGAACCTCTACCGCTTACCCCAATACTGCGGCACTATGTATAGCTGTCTATTTATAGACTTCGACCCAGTAGCCATATAGTTTGGGGTGTAGCTCATGGTATTGGTACGAAAGATATGAAAAGTGAAAGAAAGAATGAATAATGAAGATAATAATGATATCATCTATGTGTACGTATGTTGTGTGATCGCATGAATGTAAAGTACGGTTTTAACGAAAGAAAAGATATGTTTTATTATAAAACTAGAACTCACTTAGCGACGCTGACTTTTAAGTGTTTTTAGTTGGCATGTAATGATTGCTGAGGATGGCACGAGGTGGCTACTCAGCTCTTTTGGATGGCATCCATTTATTATAATGCTTTTGTGATGTAATACAACATGTGTTTTGTAACTTGTTAACGATGTATTATTTTGCAAAAGCTATTATATTGAAATTGAGTGTTTTATTTAAATGTTCCGCTGCAACGTTTTTATCTAATATGATGAAAATATATGTTTTATGTGCAATGATTTACCGACTGTAAGCATCCCGAGAACGGGGCCTTACAAGTTGGTATCAGAGCCAAAGTTTAAGTGAAATGGGTAAATTTTCAAAATAAACCTTAACTTAAACTGAGAATGGGACGGAAAGGGAAGGGATGCCAATCTGATAGCTGCGTGCCATCAGGTATTTTCGTAAATGTAGCATCTTGTAATTTTGGGTTAAATTAAAGTTAACATTGTTAAGTTCTTGTATGGACTAATTTTGTCATTTATGAAACTTGTGAAATTGTTATGCTTATTCTTTGTTACCTTTAATTTTTCTAAGCAAATAATAATTATAATAATAATAAATAATTATAAGAACAATAATAATTATGTTGCTAACAACACTAATAATTGTAATAATAATAAAGTATTGTAAACTTAAAATGTATAAAACCTTGATTAAAAGTCAAGAGGGCCTGGTTGTCATTTTAGAAACCTTAAAAGAAAGGTTTGCACATTAATTATCAACTTTTAAACCTCAGGGACTATTTATGTAGTTTTATAACCTAAACAATTACCTAACAAAACTTAATCATTCGCAACTCTCAATTTCTCCTGAAACAAACGCGAGCATAAGCATCGATCAGCATCTCCCGTCGCGAACTGTGGGCTAGTCGAACACGACTTTTTCTACAATCTCACTCTCAATTGAAAGAGGGCTTTCGTTCATTGAGTTCAGTAGATGCTACCTGCACAACTAATTTGATTAGCAACGTCGTTTGAGCATCAAACCTACAATACGTGAGTTGCGATTGTTCTTGTGCTCAATCTCTATCGATTTTTCATGAATTCAGGTGATTAAACACTTGTATTCGCACGTTTAAGCATGGGAAGTAAAAGCCCCATGGTTAATTCGATTAACAACATCATTTGATGGTTTAATTTGGGATCAATCGAATCTAGGGTTCTTGGTTTGGGGGAAATGCATGGGGATTGTGTTTATAAGTTTTTTTTAAATCGATTATTAACGCTGCTGAGGCCTTAGAGTAACTGGTAAGATGCGCCCCCATAAACTTGAGGTCCCCGGTTCGAATCCGGGGGACCCCATGTTTTGTTTAAGGTTTTTTTTTAGCCTTCAAACTTAGTTTTATATTTCTATTAAATTATAAAAAAACCATTTTTAATAAATCTGATAATTTTAAAAATACTTTATTATTTTCTATAAATTGAGTTCTTAAAAAGAAATACTTTTTATACTTTCTTTTCTTTACAAATATTCTAAAACAAAATTTTTATTATTAAATAATTTGCTTTTATAAAATAATACTTTAACCAAAACCTTGTTACATAAATATGATTATTTTAAAACGTAAAATTATTGTTAAGATTATATTTTTTAGACTCTATTCAACCTTTAGGAAATATTTATAAGTGTTATAATTTTTACATAAAACTCTATATAAGATATAATAATGTTATTTGATACTAATAAATATAAACGGTTCCATTTGTTAAACATAATTATTTAACAACCCTAATACCATATTGAACCCTAGCTTTCGTTAATTTGTAAAACTTAATATCATCAAACTTTAACCTTGTAAGTATATATATAATTTTAGGTGCCTTGTGAAGAACTACATTGGATCGCTGCTTATTACATTTCTTATTTAATCGTCATTCTATACTTATTTGATCAAGTGAGTATTTCCATACCCCTTTTTGTTTATTTTCACACTTTGGGGTGAAACATGTTATCTTATTATCATTGCACTTGTACACATCTTTGAGACTTGTAAACGTTATGGCAATTCCTCATGTAAAGTTGTGGTTAGTTGGACTTTTTGTGATTACCATGTTATGGCGCTATATGTACAATCATTAACTATTGCTAGCCCAGCGAAGTCATAGATCTATGGGCAAGACAAGCCTGCTTTGGTTGATCCAAGTACACTTAGCTGATCGTATAATCTTGTAAACGTTTGAGACTTGTAAAACTTTGTCGAGGTTTGATTGTTGCATTGTTCATAACATCCCTAATCATATTTATTCACTAACTTATGACTTGAATTGCCATCTTTTATATAATCTATGTATTTAAATCTATGGAATGCTCACCAACATTATTGTTGACCTCTTTATTTTTAACATGTTTCAGGAAACGCCCAAGTTTGATTTCTACACATTGAAGCTTACACATCTACGAATGGACCTAGATAAATAAGTGAATTAAAATGACTTGTTATCTTTTATGTTATGTTTATATTTCTTTGAGACTTAAGCTTGTAATGATACAATTAAATTTTATGTTTAATTTATATTTGGGTTATTAATAGCGTTATGTGGCTGTGAACGATCTTAACTCTCACTCCTCGACGTTTCCGCCGTCAAGGTTGGGGTGTGACAGATTGGTATCAGAGCCCATAACTATAGGGATCTAGGTTATTAGAAATGGTGACCTAAACTATAGTATGCATGAACCTTATAGAAATATGATCTTATTTGCAAGCTACATAATGTTATGCCCACTTATGTGCAATCTGATGCCTTAGCATAGGATTGCCTAAACATTGTTACTTGTCTCCCTAAACTTAGCTTTGACTCTTGACTCTCCCCGAACATGAAATCTCTTAACCTTATTCTCGTCAACACGTGGAATCTTATACTTATGTTATGATTTGGATCTTTAGACGTTATGTCTAATCTATATAAATCTCATCAAGGTTTTGATATCATGAACCTAAGAAATTTGTGTGACACATAGACGCCTGTATTCTGGATTTCCTGGCAAAAGGCCCTCGGGCTAAGGCAAGCATATCGCATAAATCCTACGGGACTAGTTATGCTTACCTGGGGATTTCCGGGATGAGTGATAAACTATGGTCAACATGCACAAACTTCTAAGGCGAATGGGTCAACTTACTTTGACGTGTCAACGTTTCCAAATGGTAATGCATTACCAAATGGAACCATTCCAAGTGCCTTATAAGTCTTGCCTTATCTTTGTTGAATTATAATCCTTGTTATTCTATTCCTCGTGTCTTACTCATTTTGTATATTCCAGCATGTCTCGTCATCATGGAAAGCGTGGAAGCTCCGACCGTAAATTAGCTGCAATGATCGCCCGGCAAATGGCTGCCGTCATCCCGACTATGGTTGCTGAACTTAATAGTACCCTAATGGCTAATAGCAACAACACCAATGGGAACAATAGTGGCGCTCATGGGGAGAATAGCAACAACCAAAACGGGAACAATTCTACTTGCACCTTCAAATATTTCAACTCATGCAAACCCACTAGTTTTAGTGGAAAAGAAGGAGCCACTGGACTTCTTGAGTGGTTCGAAAGTATGGAGAACACATTCATTATTAGTGAGTGTCCCGACGAGTTCAAGGTTCGCTATGCCACAAGTGTTCTTCAACAACGAGCACTAACATGGTGGAATAGTGAAAAGAGAAACCGTGGAACGGAGGTCGCAATGGCGTTACCTTGGGAAGAATTTAAGGATATTATGATCCAAAAGTTCTGCCCGAGGAGCGAATTATAAAAACTGGAGGAGGAGTTCTGGAACCTTAAACAGGATGGCGGGAATCACTTGGCTTATTCCACCCGGCATCATGAGTTGAGTATGCTTCTACCACACATGGTGGACACCGTGCCCCGTAACATCGAGAAATTTATCAAGGGGGTGCCATCTCAAATTCAAGATGCTGTGGTGGTTAGTAGGCCCAAAACTTTGGAGGAAGCGATTACTATCACTGCACAGCTCACCGAGAATCATATAAGAGCTGGCACGATGTCGGCAAAGGGTTCCAAGGTTATGGCGAAGGTGACACCCGAGGCAACAAAGGAGGTAAAGGCCGAGTCATCTTCTCAAAACAAGAAGCGTAAGTTCACCCCGACACGCAACTACGCTGTGACCGCACCAAATGCTCCTCAAAAACAAATGGTGGCTGCAAATCAAGCCCCCATGGCTAAAGCTTATACTGGTCCACATCCTATGTGTAACACATGCAAGTACCATCATTCAAGCAACTCTCCATGCCGAGTTTGCTCATTATGTGGGAAGTATGGACACTTAGTAACTACTTGCTTTCGTGCGCCAAACAACACTGCCATGCTTACCAACCGAACCTGCTATAACTGTGGTGAGCCCGATCATATTCGTCCACAATGTCCTCGTAATTCAGGAACTGTGCCACTGGCTCGTGGAAGGGCTTTCAACATCAATGCTAACCAAGCTCAAGCCAACAACGACGTGGTAAATGGTACGTCGTTGAACTCTTTTTAAATCGTCTATTGTCTTACAAAAATTTCCTATCTGTGTTCATCATACCAATAATGGATTCTTACCAAACAGGTATGTATCTTGTAAATAGTCATTATGCTTCTGTATTTTTTGATTCGGGTGCCGATAGGAGTTTCATGTCCTTGGAATTCGAGCCTATACTTTCTAAACCGCGTACTAATCTGGAGAGATCTTTCACGGTCGAGGTCGCCGATGGAAAATCTATTGTCGTTGACGTTGTAATACGTGACTGCACCTTGAGCCTTAACGAACACGAGTTCTTCGTCGACCTTATTCCTATGCATCTGGGAAGCTTTGATGTTATCATTGGTATGGATTAGTTAGCCAAGCAACATGCGGAAATTTTATGCTTTGAGAAGTGTATCCGAATTCCTTTACCGACTGGTGATACCTTAAGGGTCTTTGGGGAGAAATCATCTCAAAGACTCAAACTCATGTCTTGCATCAAGGCCCGCAAGTGCTTAAGTAAAAACTACATGGCTTTCATGGCATATGTAGTTAATACGAAAGCAAAGGGTAAGGAGTTGAAGGACATTCTTGTTATGCGAGACTTTCCCGAAGTTTTTCCCGAGGACCTTAAAGGGTTACCTCCCGTGCGAGAGGTTAAGTTCAAGATTGATTTAATCCATGGTGCAAACCCTGTGGCTAAATCGCCTTATCGTCTTGCACCTTCTAAAATGTAAGAACTCTCTAGTCAATTGCAAGAATTGACTGATAAGGGTTTTATTCGCCCTAGTTCATCACCGTGGGGTGCACCTGTACTATTTGTGAAGAAGAAGGATGGTTCATTTCGTATGTGCATCGATTACCGAGAACTCAAAAAGCTTACTATCAAAAACCGATACCCTCTTCCTCGAATCGATGATCTCTTCGACCAACTTCAAGGAGCAACTCAATTCTAAAAGATCGATCTACGTTCAGGGTATCATCAACTACGTGTTCATGATGATGACATTCCAAAAACCACTTTTCGTACTCGATATGGACACTACAAGTTCATGGTTATGCCTTTTGGCTTGACCAATGCACCTGCCGTGTTCATGGATCTCATGAATCGAGTATGTAAACCATATTTGGATAAGTTCGTAATTGTGTTTATTGATGACATTCTTATCTATTCCAAGACGAAAGTCAATCATGAGGCACACTTGCGACAAGTTCTTGAACTTTTGAAGAAAGAGCAATTGTACGCTAAGTTTTCAAGTGTGAATTTTGGTTGGAAGAAGTTCAATTCTTAGGGCATGTGGTGAATAGCCAAGGAATTCACGTGGATCCTGAAGCTGTGAAGAATTGGTGTGTTCCCACAACCCCAACCGAGGTTCGTTCTTTTCTGGGTTTAGCGGGATATTACCGTAGGTTCATAGCAAATTTCTCGAAGATTGCTAAACCGTTAACGGCGCTAACCCAAAAGAATCGACTCTTTGACTGGGGACCCAAGCAAGAAGAGGCTTTCGAGACATTGAAATGCAAGTTGTGTAACGCTCCTATTCTCACACTTCCCGATGGTAATGATGACTTTACTGTATATTGTGACGCTTCTAATCAAGGTCTTGGTTGTGTCCTCATGCAATGAGGTAAAGTTATAGCATACGCGTCGAGGCAATTGAAGGTTCATGAAGTGAACTACACAACTCATGATCTTGAACTTGGTGCTGTGGTTTTCGCATTGAAGATTTGGCGACACTATTTATATGGGACGCAATGCATAGTCTACACCGATCATAAGAGTCTTCAACACGTGTTCAATCAAAAGGATCTCAACATGAGACAAAGACGTTGGATTGAGTTGATTAGCGACTACGACTGCGACATTCGCTATCACCCGAGAAAGGCGAATGTTGTAGCCGACGCGCTAAGTCGCAAGGTCCACAACAAGATTGTCTCGCTTCAAGAAATTCGAGATCGAAGGCAATGGTTTGATACGTTAGGAGAATTTGATACCGAGATTCATGTGGATGTCAACGAGGCTACTATCATGCTTCAAAACATAAGGATTGATAGTGATCTCGTTATGCATTCGCGATGCTCAACAAGCGGCACTAATCGACGAAGGGAAAGATGAGGATTTGATGGCTAACATTCGGTCACAATTAGAGACAAAACCGAACGGCATGTGGTACTTCTTGAATCGACTTTGGATCCCAAATCGTGACAACCTTCGGCACTTCATTATGAACGAAGCTCATCAAACCTGATATTCCGTTCATCCTGGCTCCGATAAGATGTACATGGACCTGCGTGGTCAATATTGGTGGCCTGGAATGAAGAAAGATATCACGACTTATGTTTCCAAGTGTTTCACGTGTGCAAGGGTCAAAGCCGAACATCAACGACCAAGTGGTTTACTTGAGCAACCTGAAATCCCTATGTGGAAATGGGAACATATATCCATGGATTTCGTTACCAAGTTACCTCGTACACCTCGTGGTCATGATAGCATATGGGTCATTGTTGACGTTTGACCAAGACAACACATTTCATACCCATACAAGATACGTACAAGGTTTCAAGGTTGGCTCGAATCTATGTTGACGAAATTGTGAGTCGTCATGGCGTGCCGTTGCACATTATTTCCGATCGAGATGCTCGTTTCACTTCGCACTTTTGGTCTTCGATGCAAGAACTCTTCGGTACTCAATTGGATTTAAGTACGGCTTACCATCCTCAAACCGATGGTCAAACCGAACGAACAATCCAAACCCTCGAGGATCTACTGCGTCTTTGTGTCCTTGATTTTGGTGGCGATTGGGATACGCATTTACCGCTCGCGGAATTTTCGTATAACAATAGTTACCACTCAAGTATCAAAATGGCACCATTCGAGGCTTTGTATGGTCGTAAATGCCGTTCCCCAATCTGTTGGACTGACATTGGGGAAAATATTATCACTGGTCCGGAACTTATTCAAGAAACGACCGATAAAATTTCCAAAATTCAAAATAATCTCGAGGTGGCTAGAAGTCGCCAAAAGAGTTATGCCGATAAAAGACGCAAACCGTTGGAGTTTCAAGTCGACGACATGGTTCTTCTTAAGGTCTCTCCATGGAAGGGTGTTGTACGTTTTGGGAAGAAGGGTAAGTTAGCCCCACGTTTGTAGGACCCTTCAAGATCCTGAAAAGAATTGGGAAAGTGGCTTACAAACTGGAGCTACCTTCCGAACTTAGTGGAGTTCATCCTGTCTTTCATGTCTCAAACCTGAGGAAGTGCTTGGCTGATGAAAATTTGCGTGTTTCACTAGAGGAAATTCAAATTGATGAGTCATTGTATTTCGTTGAGAAGCCTGTTGAGATTATGGATCGCACCCTGAAGAGGACCCGAACAACTACCACACCTATAGTTAAAGTCCGTTGGGAAAACAAACGTGGAGCTAAGTTCACTTGGGAGCGTGAGAATCTATGAAGGAGAGATACCCGCATCTGTTCTCTTAGCTCATTCTTAATTTCGAGACGAAATTCTTTTAAGTTGGGAAGACTGTAGCATCTTGTAATTTTGGGTTAAATTAAAGTTAACATTGTTAAGTTCTTGTATGGACTAATTTTTTCATTTATGAAACTTGTGAAATTGTTATGCTTATTCTTTGTTACCTTTACTTTTTCTAAGCAAATAATAATTATAATAATAATAAATAATTATAAGAACAATAATAATTATGTTGCTAACAACACTAATAATTGTAATAATAATAAAGTATTGTAAACTTAAAATGTATAAAACCTTGATTTAAAAGTAAAGGGGGTCTGGTTGTCATTTTAGAAACCTTAAAAGAAAGGTTTGCACATTAATTATCAACTTTTAAACCTCAGGGACTATTTATGTAGTTTTATAAAAATCCAAACCCCCTCCCCTTTAAGTCCCGCTTTTCCGGCCGGTCACCGGCCACCGCCAGGCGAACTCCGGCAAAGCCTTTTCATCCTTCAAAACGCTTGTAATAAACTTCCAAACCGTTCCAATCGCTTCGGCTATGTGATTCGAACACCATAATGAGCCTTAAACGCCATTAAATCGTTGTTATGAACCTCTATGAAACGAGTAACCGACGCCTTTACCTCGTTTAGCCGTTCGAGCATGTACGCATCTTAACTGACCAACTAAACTAACCTAAAAAATTACCTAACAAAACTTAATCATTTGCAACTCTCAATTTCTCCTGAAACAAACGCGAGCATAAGCATCGATCAGCATCTCCCGTCGCGAACTGTGGGCTAGTCGAACACGACTTTTTCTACAATCTCACTCTCAATTGAAAGAGGGCTTTCGTTCATTGAGTTCAGTAGATGCTACCTGCACAACTAATTTGATTAGCAACGTCGTTTGAGCATCAAACCTACGATACATGAGTTGCGATTGTTCTTGTGCTCAATCTCTATCGATTTTTCATGAATTCAGGTGATTAAACACTTGTATTCGCACGTTTAAGCATGGGAAGTAAAAGCCCCATGGTTAATTCGATTAACAACATCATTTGATGGTTTAATTTGGGATCAATCGAATCTAGGGTTCTTGGTTTGGGGGAAATGCATGGGGATTGTGTTTATAAGTTTTTTTAAATCGATTATTAACGCGGCTGAGGCCTTAGAGTAACTGGTAAGATGCGCCCCCATAAACTTGAGGTCCCCGGTTCGAATCCGGGGGACCCCATGTTTTGTTTAAGGTTTTTTTTTTAGCCTTCAAACTTAGTTTTATATTTCTATCAAATTATAAAAAAACCATTTTTATAAATCTGATAATTTTAAAAATACTTTATTATTTTCTATAAATTGAGTTCTTAAAAAGAAATACTTTTTATACTTTCTTTTCTTTACAAATATTCTAAAACAAAATTTTTATTATTAATAATTTGCTTTTATAAAATAATACTTTAACCAAAACCTTGTTACATAAATATGATTATTTTAAAACGTAAAATTATTGTTAAGATTATATTTTTTAGACTCTATTCAACCTTTAGGAAATATTTATAAGTGTTATAATTTTTACATAAAACTCTATATAAGATATAATAATGTTATTTGATACTAATAAATATAAACGGTTCCATTTGTTAAACATAATTATTTAACAACCCCTAATACCATATTGAACCCTAGCTTTCGTTAATTTGTAAAACTAAATATCATCAAACTTTAACCTTGTAAGTATATATATAATTTTAGGTGCCTTGTGAAGAACTACATTGGATCGCTGCTTATTACATTTCTTATTTAATCGTCATTCTATACTTATTTGATCAAGTGAGTATTTCCATACCCCTTTTTGTTTATTTTCACACTTTGGGGTGAAACATGTTATCTTATTATCATTGCACTTGTACACATCTTTGAGACTTGTAAACGTTATGGCAATTCCTCATGTAAAGTTGTGGTTAGTTGGACTTTTTGTGATTACCATGTTATGGCGCTATATGTACAATCATTAACTATTGCTAGCCAGCGAAGTCATAGATCTATGGGCAAGACAAGCCTGCTTTGGTTGATCCAAGTACACTTAGCTGATCGTATAATCTTGTAAACGTTTGAGACTTGTAAAACTTTGTCGAGGTTTGATTGTTGCATTGTTCATAACATCCCTAATCATATTTATTCACTAACTTATGACTTGAATTGCCATCTTTTATATAATCTATGTATTTAAAACTATGGAATGCTCACCAACATTATTGTTGACCTCTTTATTTTTAACATGTTTCAGGAAACGCCCAAGTTTGATTTCTACACATTGAAGCTTACACATCTATGAATGGACCTAGATAAATAAGTGAATTAAAATGACTTGTTATCTTTTACGTTATGTTTATTTTCTTTGAGACTTAAGCTTGTAATGATACAATTAAATTTTATGTTTAATTTATATTTGGGTTATTAATAGCGTTATGTGGCTGTGAACGATCTTAACTCTCACTCCTCGACGTTTCCGCCGTCAAGGTTGGGGTGTGACAGTAAAGTTAACCAGTATTTTGTGCGCATGGTATGTGGTTATGTGTTGTTTGTAGATTGAAATACTGATGTAGTCAGGACAGATAATGCTTGGGGTATGAAGTGTAAAGTAAGTGGCTAATCACAACTGGCCACTGTAATTAGGGACTTACTATACTTGACATAAACGGAGTTGTTCCCTTGAATAACCGTGTTAGTGTTTGAAGGAAATCATACTGCCTTGTGATAGTTGATGATTTTACAAGATTTACATGGGTATTCTTTTTAAGAACTAAAGATGAAACTGCTAAAACATTAAAATATTTTATTCTTAACATAGAAAATCAAATTGATCACAAGGTTAAGATTATTAGAAGTGATCAAGAGACTGAGTTTAAGAACTTTGTTCTTGACTCATTCTGTAACTCAAAAGGGATTGCCAGACAATATAGTGCTCCCAGAACTCCTCAACAAAATAGTGTTGCTGAGAGGAGGAACATGACACTTATTGAGGCTGCTTGAACTATGTTAGCTGATTCCAAACTACCTCTAACTTTCTGGGTAGAGGTAGTCAGCACTGCATGCTATGTGCTGAACAGAGTTCTTGTAGTTAAGCCATATGGAAAGACCCCTTATGAGCTATGGAACAGGAGGCCACCGTTCATTGGCTTTCTAAGGTCCTTTGGCAGCAGGTGTAGCATACTTAACACAAAGGACAATTTGGCAAAATTTGCTGAAAGGATGATGCTATCTTTGTTGGATACTAATCTAGCTCCAAAGCTTACAGAGTATATAACATTAATAATTACAATTTGAGGAGTCATCCAATATAGTTGTTAATGAGCACACTCCTTGTGTTAGGGGTAATGGCCCTGATCATATCTTTGATTTAGAATTGTTTCCAAACTATTCTAAACCTTCTTGTGAGAATGTTTCAGTTGGAACAGGTGCTCAAAATGATACTGATGCTGATGCTGATGTTGATCAACTGTTTGAGCTACCCAGACCTCTTTCAAGTTCTCCAAGAGCTACAACAAATCAAACTCCCACTATTCATAGATCCGACAGTATAACTATATCAAGGAAGAGTGAAGCTTCAACCAGTGAATCACCTACTGATCCTCAAAACTCATCAGGTGATCCAACACAACACCAAGCTAAAGGAAGTAGCATTTTGAAGGAACATGCAAGTGTTAATGTTATTTCAAAGCCAACAATTGATGATGTTTCTCATTCATTCAATTAGTCCTCATTGAATGAGTTTGAAACAACAGCTGGACAAAGTGTTCCTATTTTTGACCAAAATATGTCTAATCTGGACTTATCCTTGCAACTAGAAGTGATTCCTCGCTTAAGGATTCATAACACTCATCCAGCTGAGAACATCATTGGGGATGTATCTAAGGGTGTGAGAACAAGAGGGCAGACTCATCATAGGAATATCTGCTTGTACTCATGCTTCTTATCCCAGATGGGACCCAAGAAGGTGGAAGATGCCTTGAAAGATAGTAGCTGGGTTGAATCGATGCAAGATGAGTTGCTTCAATTCAAAAGACAGAAGGTTTGGAACCTATGCCCACTACCATCTGGTCAAGTACCAATAGGCACGAAATGGGTTTTCAGGAACAAAAGAGATGATAGTATCTTGATTATCGAAAACAAGGCAAGACTAATAGTTCAAGGATACACTCAAGATAAAGAAATCGATTATACTGATGTTACAGTCTCCCCTACTTTAAAAAAATTTCATCCCGAAATTTAATCACGAGGGGACTAATTTCAAGGACATGAGGAGACTTGGATTCGACTTCATGTTTTCATGTGAATTCTTGGAAGCGTTTAAATTTCGGGATGAATACATGCGTACCTATAAGCGGACACTCACCCCAAGGGTTCCCAGGTAAGGTAAATGGATTCATCGGTTTATTTGGATTTATATAAATACCTTGCCTAGACAAAACACCTCGAGATACAAGCATCACACTCTTCCAGCATTACATGTTTCAAGTTATAGGACATAGACTTTGACGAGACTTGAAAACCACAAATAAAGATTCAAAGCTCATTTTGAAAACCATTTGATTTAGGCACATAATGCCTTAGAATTAGATTTAAGATTCGTGTGTGCTGTAACACCCGGTTATTTATTTATTTTGAAGCCGACGAAAGAAGAAAAAGAAATAAAGTCCAAATTCGAGGGACCAAACTCACCAACGAGAGAGAGTTGGGTGAGTGGGGGTATTTAAAGGGAGAGGGCAGCCCTTACCCTCTCCCCCACACCCAAAATTCAGTTAAAGAGAGAAAGGGAGGAGAAAAGGGGAAAAAAGAAGAGAAAGGCTTGATTCGCGTGGGTTCGAGCTCGAAAATCGTCGTGTAGCGGGTCCAAACGAAGCTCTAATTCTCGGTGTGGTTTGTGTGAGTTCTAGGACCCCTCTTTTAAACGTTTTTGGTCGATTTTGGGGCTGGACCATATCTGAGAACCCGTTTTTTGTATGTGTGTGTGTTGACCCATTTGTATGTGTTTGCGTGTGATGCGTTTGGAGTTTGTTTCCGGGCTTGTGTATGCTTGAATGGTGTTGTGGTATGCATTCCTAAGGTTTAGGATGGTTGATATGGGATTAGAATGGATTTGGATAAGCTTAGAGGTTGAAAATGGCAGATTGGGTTCGGGATGAACTACATTCTACATCAGCTAGGGCTAGGCGACCGAATGGAGGCCATACGGACGATTGAGGTGCGATTGAGGTTCATTCGCACGATTCAGAGCCCATTCGCACAGATTCTCATCCGCATTAGTTCCATCCTTATTCGGTCCATTCGCATGGGACTCGTCCGCATTGAGTCCATTCGCATTAGTTTCATTCGCACGATTGGGTGTTCATTCGCATAGGTTTTCATCCGCATTGGTTCAATCGCATGATGTTCAGTTGTCTGGACGCCCTGCGACTGAAGGGTGCCCATACGCCCAAGTAGGGTTGGTGTACCCGAGGAAAGTGTAGTTTGATTACTGACTTTCGGGGGAAAGTGCAGATGTAAGTTTTGACATGGGAGGTTCCCGTAAGTTCATGTAAGATGACTTTTGAGATCTTAGAGGCTATGTTGGGCATGTTAATGTTGCATGTTTATGCATGATGTATGATGTTGCCCTGTATGATGTTGATGACTGTGTATGTTATGTTCCTTGTTATGATGTATGTTTATCTTTCCCGTGACTTTACATTGAATGTTAATGAATGAATGAAAGTATTATGTAACGTAAAATGAAAGATAACGAAAGAGGAACATGAAGGAAGAATGCATGCATTAATAAATGATTAAGGTAAAGAAAGTCTTGCAAGCCTTGTATGTCGGGACACGCCATTAAAAGGTGTTAGCCCAACGGTGTGTGGGTTCGCTACCCCGGGAGGATGCACATTGGGGTCTTTCTTTGTGATCGCCCATTTGTATAGAACCATTGCTGCATACCGTAGGTATTGTGACCAAAGGTGCGATGCACCGTTGTAGCTGGTCTATGATAGGCCTAGGTCCAATACCAGGAATAGCAGGGTATTGCACATGGCATTGGTACACCTAAACTCTACCCTAGGTACTGTGACCAGAGGTGCGATGCACCGTTATAGCTGGTCTATGATAGACCTAGGTCCAGTACCAGGAATAGCAGGGTATAGTTTATGGTTGAAGGAAAGAAAAGATGTAATGATGAAAGAATGCGAAAGTTAATGAACGTACGAATGAAAGAATGAAACTATGAATGATTAATGAAGATAATAATGATATTATCTATGTGTACGTATGATGTATGATCGCATGAAAGTAAAGAACGGTTTTAACGAAAGAAAAGTATGTTTTATTATAAAACTAGAACTCACTCAGCAACGTTGACTTTTATGTGTTCTCAGTTGGTAGGTAATGATTGTTGAGGATGGCACGAGATGGCTACTCAGCTCTTTTAGGATGGCATCTGTCACATCCCGGTGGAAGCGTGAAATACTTAGGGAGTGACTTGATTGTTCAGAACTCATTGTCAAATACTAATTAACAGACAACACATAATCATACATATTTCATAACATAATATTAAGGTTAGGATTACATAAAATCATGATAGTCAAAATTTGAAATTACATAATCCTATTACACCATAAAGTTTTAACAGCTACATCTTCAGAGAGGATGGAAGTGAGCATCCACCGACACACTGAAGTCATACAGGTTCACAGTTAGGTTCACACAAACTTTTCCTACAACTTCACCCCAGCCATTAAAAACATCAAAGGAGAACGTTAGGTTGTTAGTCATGATGAATTCCTGAAAAAGCATACCAAAAATAGTCAACACAAAGTTGGTGAGCTTCACAGGTTTATTAAACAGATACTATCGATACATTATATATATACAACCAAACCTTACATAGCAATCAGATCATTCATATCTGTCATATCACATTCTCATAAATCAGATAACATAGCATTATAACACTCATTCTGTTAATGCAGGAGATATCTCCTAAGTAGCGCTACCAATGTTATCTAATGGTTCCACATCCGAACTAATGGTTGTAACATAAATTCAGTAATAATGCATCATTTATATATTAGTATGCTTTTCCCCAAAACTTAATAAAAACAAAATGGGCCATGAAACTCACCTTTACTCCAAATAGTAACCTATAAACAAAAGAATTTTATAGTTTAGAAAACATAACTATTTTCTTCAAAATTTTCAGTACCTTAATAAATTTTGAAATTTTTATAACGAATAGGTTTAATAATCTGGAATATCACATTAATTTCTTGTTTCCAAGAAATTTACAGATTATTTTCTATAATTTTTATAAATTCATCATAAATTGCCAAAAATAGTTTCTGTAGTCCATAAATGTCCAAAATTTTACAGAGGGTTCATCATAGGAATTAGAACTTCTTATAAATTTATCAGAGTTTAACACATAACAGACTAGTTTCTGTAACTTTTACAATAATCCCAATTCTTCATAGAAATAGCTATATAGCTCCAAAAATTATTAAATTTATACATTCTGCAGGTTTAGATTTATCAATTTATTCAAAATTTTCTCAGATTTTATTATGCTATCAAAGTATTTATTTTGATTTTTCTACTGCAAAACATGTAAAAATTCATATTTCAGATAATACTTTGAGTTAGGTCACGAGATTTTTCCAGTAAATTCTATAATTTTTAATTATCGATATATAATTTTTCCATACATTTACTAGGGTCGGTTCTTCCGATATAATTTTTCCTTTTAATACTTAAATAATTTATATAAATTAATTTACTTATGAGAATAGCACCAAAATTTACAGAAGTATATTTCCCAATATTCTTAACATATTTTCAATGTTTGTTCCCACAATCATAATTGTTAATATGCAGAACTGATTTTTAACAAATTATAACTAGGTTTTAACCTTTTTGTTGATAATTTCTTGCTAAATCTTGATTTTTAAATTTTGTTTTACTTATTTCAGTTTCTTAAAATATTTCTTTTTGTTCTGAAATATAAGTTTGATTTTGTATGTGTTTTATAAGAACCTTGAATGTTTTAATCAAAAGGGTTAATCACATGTGTTTGTTTAACACATGTTTGGTTTTCATAATCTTATTCAAGTAGGGTTTTAGGAGTTTAGAACCTTGATTTTGAGGGTATGATGAGATGATGAGAATGGTCTAAGCTTGCCTGGTTTTGGTGTTCTTGACAATCTTTCGAGAGATGTGCTTTTTCGAGGCTTGGATGTTGCTGCCTAGTAACCGAGAGTGTGACTAGTGGTTGATCAGGTGGAGTTGGTGATGTTATTTGGTTGAAGAGGTGATGATCGAGAGGATGGAGAGAGTGGTTTGTGGCTTACGGTGATGTTGTTCGGGAATGGTAACTAAAGAGTAGTAGTGGTTTGGTTTTTAGAAAAGATGGTGAATATGCAAGTCTTCGGCCGAGAATTGATATAGAGGGGGTTCTCATGATTACTACTAGTCCTAGGTGGTGAGGTGTTCATTGTAGCCTTGCTTAGTCATGGCTATGTGGCGGTGGTTTGCCCGAGTTGTGTTCCAACCGAGAGCTTGCAAAAGAGTTGGAATCGGTTGCCATTAAAGAGATTCATCATTGCTCCTAGGGTGCTAGACTCTTAAGGTGGCATGCATACACCTATGCTTGGTGTCTTGGAGAGTTAGGTGGCAGGGTGAGGTGTCCCATCCGAATTGAGGTGTTAATCCTCGCTTAAGTCGGGTGTTTTAAGGGTTAATGAACCGATTCTCAATCTTAAAGGATACTTTGGTTTGGGTTTTAAGTGTAGAAGATTTGTTTAGGTTTGTTTTGATGTTAAGTTCTCTTGATATTAACTTGTTTTTATGGTGTTTTGGTTGGGTTGTATTTGGTGTGTTTATTATGGCATTGTTGATGTATTGTAGTTTTGTATCAAGAAATTATGTTTAAGAATACATGCATACGTACTTCTTGTATTTGCATGTAAGCATGCAATGAACAATACTCATATTCATATGATGTGTATATGTGTCTTAGCAAAAGATGGTATATGCACACGTAAAAGGGTATGCATGCGACCATGCATACCTATATATGTATATCTAAGTGAACAATATACTTATGTAAACAAAATGAAAGCATGTATACGTACATGTATATATAGAAATATATATATATTAACCTAGTGTGGCTTAGAATGTTTTAGTGTATAAAATTTCTTAATCTAGGGTTGTCACAGCATCCATTTATATGCTTTTGTGATGTAATGCAACTTGGGTTTTATTATTGGATAATGATGTATTATTTTGCAAAAGCTATTATATTGAAATGGAGTGTTTTGTTTAAATGTTCCGCTGCAACGTTTTTATGTAATATGATGAAAATATATATTTTATGGCAATAATTTACCAGTTGTAAGCGTCCCAGGAATGAGGCCTTACATGTGCATTGATAAGATTCAAAGTATAAGAATAAGTACATAAGGCATATAATCACATAATCAAGTATAAACACATAAGGCACATAAAATCCTATCTAAGCATATAAATTACATGAGAAGACTCATGTGTAAGGGTACTTAGTTATATTCATTCCATTTCTAATAACCTAAATCCCTATAACCATGGCTCTGATACCAATCTGTCACACCCCGACCGACGGCGGAATCATCGAGGCGGATGAATGTGAAACGATTGTTCATAGCACATAAAACTAAATTAGTTGGAATAATATTAAATACCATTTTTTATTGAACAATACAAGTCAATTAAGTCATTACAATACACAAAAATATAACCAACAACATAAGATGATTAATTTATCTAAGTCCAAGTCCTATATGAGCAAGAAGAGTTTCTCAAGTATCAAACCTAAAACATATTAAAAATAAAGGGTCAACTTTGAAATTTGGTGAGTTTCCATGGGTTAAACACACACACACACACACACACACATATATATATATATATATATAAGGTTTACAAGTAGCAATTCATGTTAATGGTTATGAGTTAGCAAGTTTATAGAACACATGTAGTTACAACCAAACCTTGACTTGATTACAAGTTTATAAAATTGGCTAAGTGTACTTGGTTCCCATGATGAACAAGCATACGTCATCAGGAGCCGACAATACATCGGCTTTAGCACCAAATAGGCTTGTCAGGCCCAAAGATCTAAGACGTCGCCAGGCTAGCAATAGTTAATGATTGTAAACAAATTATGTATCTCATATAAGACTTACAATAACACAAATAACAATGACAAAAGGTAAAGATGAATGCATGTGCATTTACAAGTATCAAGATGTTTACAAGTGTAAGTTTTAAGGTTAACATATTTCACCCCAAAAGGTGTGAAATAAAATAAAAAGAGGGGCATGGAGAACTCATATGATATATATAAGGTGATGATAAGAAATTAAATGAGGCTCTAACGATTTCATTTACAAGTTATCTAAATGTATTAATTCCAAGATTAAGTTCAATAATAAGATTATCAATTAGACGTAAACTAGGGTTACATTTGGAATTTGAGTTTTAATATTTAAGTCAATTATAATAATACAATTGATTATGTTTTGGTTCAATAAAGATGGTATAAATCAAGTAAGACTAAGAATGATAGTGTATGATTCAATAATTTAATTTATTGAATTAAGTATAATGTGTGAAAAGATATAATTAATTTAGAAATTAATTATTTAAAATTGATAAAGACGATTTATTGTATACTTATTTACATAGCTTGCAAAATAATATAGAATTATTTAAAGTCACTTTAATCATTTTAAATAATCTTTCTAAGGCCTTAAAACAAGGATGATCAATAATAGAAACTTATATTGTTTTATAAGTTTTAAGAATTTAAATAAAAGTTTAATGAATAAATTGATTAATTAATTAAGATTTAACACAATATTATTTGCAAAAAACATTTAGACCAATAATAATTTATTAAGCATTATTACCATCCATTCTACAAGAAGTTATTCAAAAACAATTCTTGTTAAATATTTTGTTAACAAAATATATTTATTTAAACTTAGAAAAATTATAGAAAATCTTTGGTGGCTTTTAAAAATATTTGACGTTTATAAAATCAATTTTTATATATTTTAAATTTTTTCTTTAATTTATTTAAGGCTAAAAAGCCTTAAAAATATGTGAGGGTGCCCGGGTTCGAACCCGGGACCTCATGTATGGGAAAGCATTTTCTTTTCCAGTGAACTAAGGCTCTCAGCCGCGACATGAATCAGTTTCCAATTCCTAAAAACAAACCTTAACAATTCCCCAATTCACATAAACCCTAGAATCATCATTGATCAAATTAAAGTTTGATTCGATATCATTTACTGAAATAACATGGGGCTTTGATTCCCCATGTAATTTCGAGTATGTTGATACGCATAACTTACATGATTTAATACGAATCGATGGAGATGAGCACGAGTGCAGCCGCGATCATGAAGCAGACAAGATTTGATATGAATCGATGATGCCACTCGAATTAATCTCGTGTAAAGCTTGGGGGATTGATTCCGAGCAAAAGCCCCTTATCAATTAGGACTCAAAATGCTCGAATGATGGTGAACATGTTAGTTGCAGGTCACGGTAGTTTTTTGTTCTAATTCTCCTGATAATCTTTGTTTTAGACGTAATTAAACATATCATTGAGTTCTAAATGATTAGATGTACGTTCATGTTCAATTAATTTGACTATTAACTCGATTTGAGAGTTGAAACGGGTGAAACTTGATTTCGATTTTGGTTACACGTTTAAATGTGTTGGAAACCCATAGTAGGAAGATCGATGAGTCCTTCGATGTAAGAATTGTTATTAGTAAGTCTACCAGGTTACCTAATGCCCTAGAGGATTGCGCGATAGAATTGAGAGAGAGCGCTTGTTCCTGCTAGGCTGTTCAAGACAAACATAGGTAGGTAGACACGCATCTCCGGGTGAGTGATCAATAGTCTATGAATCAAATCCCATGTAACACCCGAATCTTTCATTTATTTAAATAAAGAGAGAATAAAGTGAAGAAAAAGGGGGAAAAGATATTTTACCCAAGTTGAAGGGTAAAAAGTGCCAAAAGGACAAAAAGGGTTGAAAAGTAGGTGTAAAGTGGGCATGGCCGCCCACTTCTTTCCCACAACTCTCAATTCAGCAGAATTCTAGAGAGAGAAAGTGCAGAATTCGGTTTTTTTTGGAAGAAACAGGGCTGAAGAAGTGAATTCAAGTGAGTTTTTAGGCGGTTGAACTCAAATTCAGACGAGTTGGAAGAAGTCCTGCTCAAGAGCTGTTAAGGTGAGTTCTAGAACCCCTCATTTACATGTTTTCAAACGATTTTGGGGCTGGAAATACAAATCTATATGTTTTACTGATCTGGGTCTCGGACCCGTATGTTTTCATGCGTGTTTGACGATGTTATGATGTTATGTGTGTTCATGTTCTTGTTATATGTTGAATCCGAGGGCTTAGAAGGTAAGATCTAAGCTTAGAGCATGAAAATAGTGGTTATAGTATGATTCTGCAGTTTCAGTTCCAATTGGGTTAAGTTCAAAATTGGCCTAAGTGTTAGAAACCAATGCGGATGAGTAATAGTCAATGCGGGTGAGCATTTGACCAAGTCTGGACCAATGCGGATGGGAAGAGTCAATGCGGATGAGCATTTGACTAAGTTTGGACAAATGCGGCGACCCAATGCGGATGACTGTACCAATGCGGATGAGCATTTGGCTAAGTATAGCCAATGCGGATGAACAAAGTAAGTCAATACGCATGACTGTACCAATGCGGATGAGCATTTGGCTAAGTATAGCCAATGCGGATGAACAAAGTAAGTCAATGCGGATGACTGTACCAATGCGGATGAGCATTTGGCTAAGTATAGCCAATGCGGATGAACAAAGTAAGTCAATGCGGATGACTGTACCAATGCGGATGAGCATTTGGCTAAGTATAGCCAATGCGGATGAACAAAGTAAGTCAATACGGACGACTGTAACCAATGCGGATGAGTACAGCCAATGCGGGTGAGCATTTTGCCTAAGTGTTGGCAAATGCAGATGAGTATTAGACAAAAGCGGATGAACAGTAACCAATGCGGATGAACACTTAGAATAATTTCAGGTTTGAAGGAAAGGTGGTGATGTAAGCCTTGACTTGGGTGGTTCCCGAGGGTTAGGAATATGGACTTTTAAGGTCCTAGATGTTATGTTGGGCATGTATGATGTTGATGATGTTGCATGATTATGCATGATGTATGTTATAAATGTATGATGCAATGTATGATGATGCATGAGTGTATGTTTATGTTCCTTAGTATGATGTATAGTATCTTCCTATGGCTTTACTTATTATGAGGAATGAACGAAGTATTATGTAACGAAAAGTGAAAGACAATGAAAGAGGAACACGATGTTGAATGCATGCATTAATGAACGAATGAAAGAAGTCTTGCAAGCATCAGATAACGGGTCCTTCTTTGTGATTGACCCTTAATGTAGAACCTCTACCGCTCACCCCTAGTACTGTGGCATATGTTTAGCTGTTCATTTATTGACTTCGGCCCAGTAGCTAAGACTGATGGTTACTCCTAGTACCATGGCATACGTTTAGCTGTTCATTTATTGACTTCGGCCCGGTAGCTACGACTAACCGGGGTGTAGCACAGGGTATTGGTACGGATGATGTCCGATGCGCAAGTAAAGTCATAAAGAACGATGAACGAACGAATGAATGAAGAAGATAATAATGATATTATCTATGTGTACGTACGATGTGTGATCATGTAAAAGTAACGAATGGTTTTATATGAAAGTAAAGTATGTTTTATTTATAAAACTAGAACTCACTTAGCAAAGCTGACTTTTATGTGTTTCCAGTTGGCAGGTAAGGTTGCTGAGGATGGCACACCGTGAAGCTACTCAGCTCTTTTGGGATGGCATTCTTTTGATTAATGTTTTTGCATTGTAATGCGAACAAGCTATTTTGTAATGAATGTTGTATTAACTTGCAAAAGCATTTACATGGAAATGAAAAATTGTTTTAGTTTTCCGCTGTGATTCATGAAACAAAAATGTAATTATATGTTTTATGTGCGATGAGAACCCAGCTGTAAGCGTCCCGGGAACGGGGCCTTACACCCCAAGTGTTGCAAGAAGATGGATTGCTCAACCGTGCACAACCAGAGTTCGATGACGACCTACGACAATGAATTATGATGAAGGCTTCGACCAGGAAGACGGATTGCTTGGTTTGGAGTCGAGTAAAGCTAATACTAAAGTGTAGTGGGCCATTCCCAGTTGTTGCTCGGGTAGGAGTAGTGACACATCGGCTGGAACTACCTGATGAGTTAAGTAGAATTCATCTGATGTTCCATGCATCTCGTCTAAGAAAGAGCTCAATCGATGAGGATATGATCATGCTACTAGAGAACACTGAGATGGACCAAGCATTCAACCACGAGAAGAAACTGGTGATCATTACTAATAAGAAGAAGTGAGACAGTGTTGCCCGTAACTGTTCGAGAAGCGACAGGTTTCAGGGACGAAACCTCTTTTAAGGGGGGTAGACTTGTAACACCCTGAATTTCTATTTAAACGAAAGGAAAAGAAAAGAAAATAGAAAGAATAGAAATTGTGCACAAGTAGAGGGGGATAAAGTGTATAAAGTACAAAATCTTATTACTTTAAGGTTTTAAAGGGGCATGGTTGCCCATTATTTCTTCTTCACCTTCTTCAATCGGCTGAAAAGAAGAAGAGAGAGAGAGACTCTCGGTTCTAGAGAGAGAAAGAGGAAGAAGAAGCTGTAAAAGAGCTGAATCGAAGTGGGTCTTGAACTGGAAGAGTGTTGCTCAAAGGCTACTCAAGGTGAGTTTCTAGAACCCCTCTTTTACTGATTTTCAACTGATTTGGGGCTATTATGCATACTAAGTAAACATTTTGAAAGTAACCGTGGGTCTACATCTTATGTTTGAATGATGTATGTATGTATGTATGTTATAGTGATGATTATGGGTTAGTGATGATGTTTAGCATGCTTAGAGGGCCTTAGTATGTTAGATCTATGCTTGGGTATGATTAGAATGATAATCGGGTGATGTTGATAACATAGAAAATATTTCAGAATGTTCAGATGAACATGAACAGTGGTCCATGCGCCCAGAGGTGGCTCATGCGCCCAAATAGTTGTCCATGTGCCCAGCATGAAAGGCCGGACGCCTAAGTGTTGGCCATGCGCCCAAGGGTGGGTCATGCGCCTAAACAGTGGCCCATGCATCGAAGTGTTGGCCATGCGCCTAAATAGTGCCCATGCGCCTAAATAGTGCCCATGCGCCTAAGTATTGAAACGGCTAAGTGTTGGTGATGCGCCTGAACAGGTGCCATGCGCCTGAACAGGACAGAAGCGCCCAAATAGTGCCCATGCGCCCAGACTATTTACACTTAGAACTTTTATGCCCATGCGCCTGGAAGGTCCCATGCGCCCAGATTTGGACTTGAAGTTTCTAAGTGGTTTTAAGGGGTATTATGGGGAGATAGGCCTGGTTATGATTTGATAGCTTATGTTTGATGTGTGTTATGCATGTATGATGTTGCCTATATGGTGATGGTGTATGTTTATGTTTATGTATGTTCCTTATTATGTATGTATGTCTTCCTTTGGCTTTGCGTTGAATGTTAATGAATGTAATGAAAGTATTATGTAACGTAAAGTGGAAGATAATGAAAAGAGAAACGTAATGATAGAATGCATGCATGAATGAATAAATGAATGAACGAACGAAAGGCTTGCAAGCAATATGTATAGAGGTGCACGGCTCAAAATGCCTTAAGCTCTACCGCGTGAAGTTCAGCTAATCCTAAAGTGTGCACGCAAGGGTTCCAGTCTTTGTGACTGACCTTCAGTGGTGTTACCCATTTCGATGGGGGTGTTACCCATTTCGGTGGGGGTGTTACCCATTTCGGTGGGGGTGTTACCCATTTCGGTGGGGGTGTTACCCATTTCGGTGGGGGTGTTACCCATTTCGATGGGGGTGTTGTTACCCATAATGTTGGGGGTGAAGTATATTATGGATACCCGAGTTACGTATAACTTTGGGGGTGTAGCATAAAGCCAAGCATAGATATGAGGTGAGCGACTCTGTGTCGCAACAGACTCGACAGAGGTCTTTGTCCATGAGACGAGATAATGAGGTGAGCGACTTTGTATTGCAACAGACTCGGATTGAGTCCAATCCCTGTGATTGACTCATATGGGATCTTTGTCGCGTATCCCGGTGTTGTGTCAGTCTTTGGACATGAGTCGGGGGTTTGTGAGCAGGCCCCGGTACAGCATCAGCTTTCGAGCATGAGTCGGGGATATTGCAAGAGACAAGATTCGAGTAATAAAGAGTAATGAACGAAAGATCATGTATGAAAGAACGAACGTATGAATGAATGTAAATGAATTATCGTAATAATGTACAGAACAGGATCCTTGTCATTCGACCTCAGTAATCGTGGCTGAGTGCCACGAAGAGGGTAAAGTCTGACCGGATCTTGAAAGAGAAGTGAACGATAATGTAATACGTTGAACGAACAAAGTTAATGAACGTAATGATAAAGATAATAATGATATTATCTGTATGTACGTATGATGCATGATCACGAACGGTTGCAAAGTATAGTATGTTTTGAAATAAAGTAAAGAACGGTTTTATGAAAGTAAAGTATTTTATTATGAAAACTAGAACTCACTCAGCATCGCTGACTTTTGTATGCATGATAGTTGGCAGGTATTTGTTGATGCTGAGGAGTTGCAGGCATGGATGCATGAGCTACTGGGAGCATTTTGAGGCTGGCATCCGTATTTTGACATGTCTTGTATTTTGAGATGAAAACAAATATTGTAAATGACATGTTTTAGTTATTAATGAAAGTTTTAAATTCCGCTGCAAAATAAATGTATGTTTTATAATGTTTTAAAGGCAATGAATGACCAACCGTGAGGTGCCGAGAACGGGGCCTTACAAAAACATATATTAGTAATTCCTTACGTATACGTATCGGTGTTGTTGTATATATACAATTATAATTTTACTACAATTACATATATGTACTAAGTAATCATAAATAAAAATTTCAGTTGTTATTATTATATATATGAATAGAATCCTTGTTAGTAATACATTTATACATACATAATTTAGACATGTATTTTGGCTAATGAAACATAAAATGCTCATGTTCTTATTAGCATACATATACGTAAACATGTGGGTTACATTTAAGTAAAAATCATACATGTAACAAGTGGTAGTTATGTATATGTAACAAGGTATTTAACGACAATGGTGATTATTGGGTCATAACATATATCGGTTTGTTTCTTAATAAATATATAATATTATCTATTTGTTTATGTTTTTGTAGTGATTTGAAAGTGAGGATGATGAATTCAAAAATAAATTGATGGCGAGCTTGAAGATGATGATGATGATGATTATGATGAACTCGTAACACTACCATTTCATATATGAAACACTATTGAAGATGATGATGATGATGATGATGATGATGATTATGATGAACTCGTAACACTACCGTTTCATATATGAAACACTACTGTTACACATATGGAACATTGTTTGTTTATTTAATTTCTTCTTATGTTTTGTAACATATCACTTGTTACTACATATACAAAACAATTTTAAATGTCGCTTAATGTTTTGGTGATATTTTACTTTATAACTAGATTTTCATAATTTTTAATTTATACATAACTATGTTTATATATGTGTTAATTTTGTAATTCGACAAAATTCCTTGTACTTGTTATATGTATTATACTTATATACACGTAACTAGAAAAGACTGCATATTCGTATTATGTAACAAGATTCTTCAATATACGTAAATAGTTTGTTGATTAAAATTCAGTTTGTTGATAACATTTGAAGTTTGATTGTGTTACGTATACGTAACATAGTTTTCATATACATGACACTGATACATATACGTAACATAACGTTACATATTGAAACTATCGATTCTTCTTTCTCTATGTAACAAGATTCTTCAATATGTGTTTAGTGTTATTTTTATAAATAAATTTATGTTTGATGAATAACATACATGAGAGAGAAAAGAGTAATTTTAGGAACTTTTGTTAGAGAGTGGGTTATTCCAAATTTAAAAAATATGGTTTTTTTAACTTACCCTTAATGACTAATAATGCATCCTTAATTATTCATTTATTTACAATCATGCTACTAATTGATCTAAACCATTCATCGATAAAATCAAAGGCTATAAAGTGGTTTTCATAGTTTTCAATTATAATGTGGTTTCCACTGCATAATGCCAGTCTCAAAATGCTCCCAATACTTTTCTTTGTTAAAACCGTTCTTTACTTTATTTCAAATCATACTATACTTTACAATCGTTCGTGATCATGCATCATACATACATACAAATAATATCATTATTATCTTCGTCATTACGTTCATTAACTTTGTTCATTCAACGTATTATATTATCGTTCACTTCTCTTTCTAGATCCGGTCAGACTTTACCCTCTTCTGGCACTCAGCCACGATTACTGAGGTCGAATGACAAGGATCCTGTTCAGTACATTATTACGATAATTATTAATGTTCATTCATACGTTTGTTCTTTCCATCATTATCTTTCGTTCATTAGTATTTATTACTCGAATCTTGTCTCGTGCAATATCCCCGACTCATGCTTGAAAGCTGATGATGTGCCGGGGCCTGCTCACAAACCCCCGACTCATGTCCGAAGACTAACACAGCACCGGGATACGCGACAAAGATCCCATACGAGTCAATCACATGGATTGAACACTATCTGAGTCTGTTGCAACAAAAAGTCGCTCACCTCATACCTATGCTTGGCTTTATGCCATACCCCCGAAGTTATACGTAACTCGGGTAACCATCATATATTTCACCCCCAACATTATGGGTAACAACACCCCCATCGAAATGGGTAACAACACCCCCATCGAAATGGGTAACAACACCCCCATCGAAATGGGTAACAACACCCCTATCGAAAGGGTAACAACACCCCCACTGAAATGGGTAACAACACCCCCACCAAAATGGGTAACACAACTGAAGGTCAGTCACAAAGACTGGAACCCTTGCGTGCACACTTTTGGATTAGCTGAACCTCACACGGTTGAGCTTAAGGCATTTAGAGCCGTGCACCTCTATACATATTGCTTGCAAGCTTTTCTATACTTTCTCTTTTATTAATGCATGCATTCTATCATTATGTTCCTCTTTTCATTATCTTCCACTTTATGTTACATAATACTTCATTACATTTATTAACGTTCAATGCAAAGCCAAGGGAAGACATACATACAATAAGGAACATACACATAATCATAAACATACATCATCACCATACAAGCAACATCATACATAGATAACACACATCAAACATAATCCATCACATCATAACTAGGCCTATCTCCCCATATTACCCCTTAAAATCCACTTAGAAACCTTAAGTCCAAATCTGGGCGCATGGGACCTTCCAGGCGCATGAGCATAAAAATTCTAAGTGTAAAACAGTCTGTGCGCATGGGCACTACTTGGGCGCTTCTGCCCTGTTCAGGCGCATCACTAACACTTAGCCGTTTCAATCACTTAGGCGCATGGGCACTATTTAGGCGTATGGCCAACACTTGGGCGCATGGCCAACACTTAGACGCATGGACCACTGTTTAGGCGCATGGCCAACACTTAGACGCATGGCCAACATGTTGGGTGCATTGGCCACTGTTTAGGCGGATGACCCACTCTTGGGCGCATGGTCAAAACTCAGGCGCCTGGCCTCTCACACTGGATGCATGGGCCACTGTTTAGGCGCATGGACCACTGTTCATGTTCATCAAAACATTCTAAAATATTTTCTATGTTATCAACATCACCCGATTATCATTCTAATCATACCCAAACACAGATCTAACATACTAAGACCATCTAAGCATGCTATTCATCATCACTAACCCATAATCAACACTATAACATACATACATACATACATACATACATCATTTCAAACATAAAGCTGTAAACCCACGGTTTCTTTCAAATTGTTTACTTAGTAAACCCACCTTTGAGCAACACACTTCAAGTTCGAGACCCACCTTCGATTCAGCTCTTGAATCCCGAAAACAAACACTAAACAACCAGAACTTTGGTCAAGAACTCGAAACCCAGCTAAAACCGGGCCCAAATAAGAGAAGACTTTCCTTTGAAGCTGCTTATTCCACTTCGGGGTTTCTCTCTCTTCTTTCTTCTTTTCAGCCGATTAAAGAAGATGAAGAAGAAATAGGCAACCATGCCCCCTTTAAACATTAAAGTAATAAGGTTTTGTACTTTGTACACTTTATCCCCCTCCACTAGTGCTCATTATCTATTCTTCTATTTACTTTTCTTTTCCTTCCGTTTAAATAGAAATTCGAGGTGTTACAAGTCTACCCCCCTTAAAGAGGTTCGTCCCCGAAACTTGTCGCTTCTCAAACAGTTACGGGTAACACTGTCTCACCTCTTCTTTGATCTTGCACTTAGACTTAGATCCCTTTAGGCTTCACTATCCTGCACAAGTGAAACCATCATCCTCCTTAGCCTATCTCTTCTTCTTATTAGTAATGGCCACCAGTTGCTTCTCATGGTTGGGTACTTTGTCCATCTCAATGTTCTCTAGTATCATGATCATATCCTCATTGGTTGAGCTCTTTCTTAGACGAGATGAATGGAACATCAGATGAGTTCCACTTAACTCATCTGGTAGCTCTAGTCGATGTGTCACTTCTCCTACCTGAGCAACAACTAGGAATGACCCTCTACACTTTAGTATTAGCCTTACTCGACTCCAAACCAAGCAATTCGCTTTCCTGGTCGAAGCCTTCCTCATACTTCATTTTCGTAGGTCGTCTCCGAACTCTTGGTTGTGCACGGTTGAGCAATCCATCTTCTTGCAACACCTGGGGTTTGAGTCATAGACTACTGATCAACTCCCCCTGAGATGCATGTCTACCTACCTATGTCTGTCTTGAACAGCCTAGCAGGAACAAGCGCTCTCTCTCAATTCTATCACGCAATCCTCTAGGGCATTAGGTAACTTGGTATACTTACTAATAGCAATTCTTACATCGAAGGGCTCATCGATCTTCTTACCCCTAACGTGCAACATCACAGAAAATAGCGGCAACAAAACTACTACTAGCGTCACAATTAAAGCATAGATGCATAAATCTAAACTTGCAAGAACGTACCTGACGTTACCACGGAGTCTGACCTAGCCTCCTCCCGGTCATAGAGAAGGCTCTAGCCTTCACCTCTGTTCTCCTTCCTCGTACTGGAGCTTCCTCTGATCTTCTTCACTCCCGAACCTTCCGCCCTCGGTTTCTTGCAATCCCTGCTCATGTGAACTTCCTCACCACAGGAATAACACCTCCCCATACCGTAGTTCTTCGCCACATGTCTGGTCCTCCCACAATGGAAGCAGACGTTGCCCCCTAATCTACATTCCCCGGGGTGCCTGTGTCCACACTTGTCACACATTTTCGACCCCGCACCAGTTATGACCACACGCGGATCATCCACTCGTGCACCTTTGCCACCTGGAGCGGCTTCGCCATGTCCCAATCGCTTTCGTTCCATTCTTGATCACCCTCTCCTTTCTTGCTACTTTCAGTCACCATCACAGATCTTTCATCATACAATCTCCCCGTCAAATCAATCGCTGACCTAAACGTGATCGTTGGGCAGTGATCATGTGCCTACAGATGTCCGCCGGCAAGCCCTGAAAGTACCTCTTGATCTTTCGTGAAAGAGGTGTCATCTGACCCGGCACCAGACGTGCCATCTCGTTGAATTTAGCGTTATATTGCTGATGTGTCATCGTGCCCGCCTCCAGCTGCAGGAACTCCCTCTCAACTTTATCCATCTCACGATGAGGACAGAACTCCTCAATCACCAGCCTTTTCAACTCGACCATCTCATCCTTCGATAGCCCTGCTTCCCTCAACCTGGATAATATTGTCCCACCAACACAAGGCTGAGTCCACAAAAGAGTGGGCAGCAAACTTTACTTCCTACTCTCCCGGCACTCGCTGATATTCAATACAACTTCCATCTCTCTCACCCATCGGTGAGCAGTAGCAGCAGTACCGTTTCCATCAAAAGTTGGGAGCTTGCATCGTTGAAACGCCCCATAATTACAGCCTCGTGTCGCCTCTGGCGCAGGCTCTTCCTTTTCTTCCTCTTCGTCATCAAAAAAAACCATTTCAGTCTCGGGTCGTCTCCTTTCGCCCGAAGATCTACCCCTTTCCTGTCTCTCCTCATCTCTAACAGCCTTTATAACTTCAATCACCATAGACGTTAAGATCGTCTGCATGACCTGATGCACTTCCTCCATGACTGCCTCTCTCATCGAGGCCCTCTGATTAGCATTCTCATCACGCCCTCCTGATGAGGGGTCTCAGGTTTTCATGGACTACTCTTTCAGCCCTAGACCTTCCTCTTGTGACCCGTGGTTCAGCACCACGTCCATCGCACTTCCTCCTTGTGAAGCTTTCGAAGATATACCACCACCCATCTTCTAACACACTATAAGATTCAAACACTAATGCGGTCATTCAAGGTAATAACTCAGTTTATGTCAAGTATAGTAAGTCCCTAATTACAGTGGCCAGTTGTGATTAGCCATTTACTTTACTCTTCATACCCCAAGCATCTCCTATCCTGACTTAATCAGTATCTAAATATGCACAATAGCACACAAGCCACATAACATGCGCACATAATTCCGGTTAACGTTAACTTACTATAAACGTTTACATAAAACCTTTACCTGCAGGCACGTAGCTACTAGGACTTGCATCCCTTTCCCTTTTAGTCCCATTCACAGTTTAAGATTAGGTTTTTCAAAATATTTACCCAATTCACTTAAACTTTGCTCTGATACCAACTTGTAAGGCCCCATTCCCAGGCACCTCACAGTTGGTCATCCATTGCACTTAAAACATTTTAAAACGTACGTATATTTTGCAGCGGAATTTAAAATTTTCATTAATAACTAAAAACATGTGATTTCATTCATTTACAACATTTGGTTTCATCTCAATATACATTACATGTCAAAATACGGATGCCAGCCTCAAAATGCTCCCAGTAGCTTATGCATCCATGCCTGCAACTCCTCAGCATCAACAAATACCTGCCAACTATCATGCATACAAAAGTTAGCGATGCTAAGTGAGTTCTAGTTTTATAATAAAACATACTTTTCTTTGTTAAAACCGTTCTTTACTTTATTTCAAATCATACTATACTCTACAATCATTCGTGATCATGCATCATATGTACATACATATAATATCATTATTATCTTCGTCATTACGTTCATTAACTTTGTTCATTCAACGTATTATATTATCGTTCACTTCTCTTTCTAAATCCGGTCAGACTTTACCCTCTTTGTGGCACTCAGCCACGATTACTGAGGTCGAATGACAAGGATCCTGTTCAGTACATTATTACGATAATTCGTTAACGTTCATTCACACGTTCGTTCTTTCTATCATTATCTTTCGTTCATTAGTCTTTATTACTCGAATCTTGTCTCGTGCAATATCCCCCACTCATGCTCGAAAGCTGATGTTGTGACGGGGCCTGCTCACAAACCCCCAACTCATGTCCGAAGACTGACACAGCACTGGGATACGCGACAAGATCCCATACGAGTCAATCACAGGGATTGAACTCTACAAGTCTGTTGCAACACAAGTCGCTCACCTCACACCTATGCTTGGCTTTATGCCACACCCCCGAAGTTATACGTAACTCGGGTAACCATCATATATTTCACCCCCAACATTATTGGTACCAACACCCCCATCGAAATGGGTAACAACACCCCCATCGGAATGGGTAACAACACCCCATCTAAATGGGTAACAACACCCCCATCGAAATGGATAACACACCCCATCGAAATGGGTAACAACACCCCCTATCGAAATGGGTAACAACACCCCTACCGAAATGGGTAACAACACCCCCCACCGAAATGGGTAACACCACTGAAGGTCAGTCACAATACTGGAACCCTTGCGTGCACACTTTAGGATTAGCTGAACCTCACACGGTTGAGCTTAAGGCATTTAGAGCCGTGCACCTCTATACATATTGCTTGCAAGCTTTTCTATACTTTCTCTTTTATTAATGCATGCATTCTATCATTATGTTCCTCTTTTCATTATCTTCCACTTTATGTTACATAATACTTTCATTACATTTATTAACGTTCAATGCAAAGCCAAGGGAAGACATACATACAATAAGGAACATACACATAATCATAAACATACATCATCACCATACAAGCAACATCATACATAGATAACACACATCAAACATAAGCCATCACATCATAACTAGGCCTATCTCCCCATATTACCCCTTAAAATCCACTTAGAAACCTTAAGTCCAAATCTGGGCGCATGGGACCTTCCAGGCGCATGAGCATAGAAATTCTAAGTGTAAAATAGTCTGTGCGCATGGGCACTACTTGGGCGCCTCTGCCCTGTTCAGGCGCATCACTAACACTTAGCCGTTTCAATCACTTAGGCGCATGGGCACTATTTAGGCGTATGGCCAACACTTGGGCGCATGGCCAACACTTGGGCGCATGGCCAACACTTGGGCGCATGGCCAACACTTAGACGCATGGACCACTGTTAGGCGCATGGCCAATACTTAGACGCATGGCCAACATGTTGGGTGCATGGGCCACTGTTTAGGCGGATGACCCACTCTTGGGCGCATGGTCAAAACTCAGGCGCCTGGCCTCTCACACTGGATGCATGGGCCACTGTTTAGGCGCATGGACCACTGTTCATGTTCATCAAAACATTCTAAAATATTTTCTATGTTATCAACATCACCCGATTATCATTCTAATCATACCCAAACACAGATCTAACATACTAAGACCATCTAAGCATGCTATTCATCATCACTAACCCATAATCAACACTATAACATACATACATACATACATACATACATACATACATACATACATACATCATTTCGAACATAAAGCTGTAAACCCACGGTTTCTTTGAAATTGTTTACTTTGTATGCATAATAGCCCTAAATTAGTTGAAAATCATTAAAAGAGGGGTTCTAGAAACTCACCTTGAGCAGCTTTGAGCAACACACTTCAAGTTCGAGACCTACCTTCGATTCAGCTCTTGAATCCCGAAAACAAACACTAAGCAACCAGATCTTTGGTCAAAAACTCGAAACCCATCTAAAACCAAGCTCAAATAAGAGAAGACTTACCTTTGAAGCTGCTTCTTCCACTTTCTCTCTCTAGAATCGGGGCTCTCTCTCTTCTTTCTTCTTTCCAGCCGGTTGAAGAAGATGAAGAAGAAATGGGCAACCATGCCCCCTTTAAACCTTAAAGTAATAAGGTTTTATACTTTGTACACTTTATCCATCTCCACTAGTGCTCATTATCTATTCTTTCTATTTACTTTTTTTTTCCGTTTAAATAGAAATTCGGGGTGTTACAATATATATATGTATATATATACTATATTATTCCTCGTGTAATACACAGATTGAATAAACAAAATACTAAATTATTATTAATAAAAACTTATGTATTATAAAGTCATGTCTGAAGATCAAATATAATGTTATTACGTATAAGTAGCTACTTTAAGTATAATATTTTAATGTAAAATATAATTAAAGATACATGTACTTTAGTTCAAAAAATAAAACAATTATACCATCTTTTAACTCTCTTATATAAAAAGTTTCATTTTTAAACATTCGTTTTAAAATTTATTATAAGAATATATATTTTATAAAAATCTTTTTTTAAAAAAAATTTGGTTTGTAATTATTCTGGTGTCTTAATAAGATGTTTTAAAATATTTCACCTATTTATAATTTTTTTAAAACAAAACGACCTAAAACATTTTGTTTAAAAAATGTTTAGTTGTCACACCCCAAACTTAATGGCGGAAGCGTCGAGATGTGAGGGTTAAGATTATTCACGGCCACATTATCTTAAAATGAAAATATTATTATCATAAATTTCAAAGTGTGCAAGTTACAACCAAGAGTCTCAAATAGCAAAATAACATAACATAAGATGAAATATTCCAAGACATTTTATTTAATAATCTAGGTCCAATCCTAGATGTGAGCAACTTCAAAAGACTACTTCAAACTTGAGCGTTTCCTGAAACATGTTAAAAATAAAGGTCAACTATGAAAGTTGATGAGTTTTTAAGGGTTTAATATACATAAATATATCAAAAGGTTACAAGTAACAATTAATGTAAAAAGTTATGAGTTATGCAAGATTATAGAACACATATAGCTACAATTAAACCTTGACCAAGATTAAGATTACAAGTTTATAATGATTAGCTAAGTGTATTTGGTTCCCATGATGAACAAGTCATACGTCATCAGGAGCCGGCAATACATCGGCTTTAGCACCAAATAGGCTTGTCAGCCCTATAGATCTATGACGTCGCCAGGCTAGCTGTTGGACCAAAAGAACCAATGAGCCAGATCAGAAAAACCTTTAAGTCTCACAGACATCAAAACAACTGAAGTGGTCTACAACAGCTGAAGACAAAGTCTCAAGACAAAGTCTGAAGACAACAGCTGAAGACAAAGTCTGAAGACAACAGCTAAAGACAAAGTATGAAGACCAAGTTCTCAGAAGTTGTCACAACAGCTGAAGTAGTTCTCTTCAGTAGTTGTGATGGTTTACTTTTCAGTAGTTTGTAATCAGTAGTTTTATATTATGTAAAACATCTGAAGTTCTTACACTTCAGATGTTATAACTTTAGTAGTTGTAATGTTAGCTTGTACTTAGCCTTTTGTGAAGGTGTTCTCAATTGTTGTGGACATCTTCAGTAGTTTAGTTTACTTTCAGTTGTTTGTATAAATCAGTTAGCTGTCACTATCAAGTGACGTCAGCTGATGTCACATTCCTTTATAAAAGGAACGTTGACCTAATTTCCTTAAACCTGAAGCATGTGCGTGAATGAAAACATTTTTTTTGCAAAAAACTTTCTCTCTCTATAACCGTTACTGTTTGATTGAATATTCATATTATTCTTGCTAAAATTTCATCTAATTCGTGTGCTATTCCGCTGTAAATCTTAATCTAATTGATCAAACTAGATCCCGATCCCTTTCAAATGGTATCAGAGTTGGTTAATCATTGATCGATTTCACAATTGATCATTGAAACTGCTCTTTTGATATCTAAGTTTGATCAAATTAGCAAATTTGTAAGAATTGGTTATAGAGTTTGATTTTCTATTGTTTCCGGTGAATTAATTTGAGATTCATCTTGTTTAAAACTGTGTTGTTGAGTTTTTGAGCTAGATCTGTTGAAATCTCATTGAACCTGTTTGAATTGGTGAAAATGGCTACATCAATCAATGACCTCACAATACTAGCTCCTCAACAAAGCCTTCGATGCTTGTTAGGAGTGAGTATAACATATGGCAACGCCGAATGCTCCATCACCTGTCTGTCAACAGTTCAGGTTGTTGGAAATCTGTGGTTCATGGACCATATAAGCCTATGGTGCGTAATCCGGAAACCAATAAGATGGTTCCAAAGAAGAAAGAGCAATACTCAGATGAAGATCTGAAACTGTTTCAAAATTGATGCTAAAGCCCATGGAATTCTGGCCATGGCATTGCCTAATGAAATCTATTCTGGACTTATGCATCATGAAACTGCTCATGACCTCTGGGTTGCTCTGAAAGAACAATTTGGAGGAACTGATGAGGTCTTGGCAAACAATAGAGAGATCCTTGCCCAGCAATATGAGACATTCTCTCATAGAAAGGTGAGTCACTGACTCAACAGCTTGAGCGGTTTTCCTGTTTGATATTTGAGCTGAAAATGGTTAAACATGAATATACAAACAGTCAGATGAACAACAGATTCCTCAGATCCCTGTCTGAGAGATGGGACACATATACTATTGTCCTACGCTCCAGTGCAAATCTGGACAATCTATCTCTCACCCAACTTCATGGGAAACTGTTAACATTTGAAAGAGAGATAGTACAGAAAAGGAAACTGGCTTCATCTGGGAAGCTCACTGATGATTTTGTACCAGGGAATACTGCTCCGGTTGGTCATGAGTCAGAATATGCTGCATAGAAAGTTCTTATGATGAGCATATAGATTTCTCTTCAAACAGTGAAGATCCTGCTTTTGTTGGTGTTGATAGTAATTTTGGGTGTAATATTGATAATTTGTGTTTTTTGATGGATGATTTGAAAGGAATTGCTGATGATGATTTGGAAGAGATGGATATTTTGAGCCAAATGGCATTAGTCAATATCAGATCTCAAAAATTTTACAAAAGAACAGGTAGAAAATTTCCTAGTCTCTCTGGAAAAACCAAAGTTGGTTTTGACAAGAGCAAGTTGAGGTGTCACAAGTGCCATAGACTTGGACATTTTGCAAGAGAGTGTAGATCATCTGGATCTAACTCTTCTGCACCCTTTGTGACCTTTCAGGCAATATTCTACCAGTTCTAGTCATCATTCACAAACTCAATCATCTCCTGCATATTTTATCCCTCAAGGTCAAATGCCATATCCTTATCCCTGTTTTTACATGCCTCAGTCCAATCAGGTTCCAGTACCCATAGCTCAACAACCACATGCCCTACCTGAGCCTCAACCATCTCAATCAAATCAACAATCTCAATCTCAATCACATCAAGCTTTTTCACTCCTGGAGTTGTTGACTGGAGTAGCTTACCAGATGATCTTTCTGGTTATTCTGAACAAGTGTTTTCTGGTGCTGGTCAACACGATGGTGAAAATCCTTTTGGAAATCTTGCTCTTAAGGCCTGGAGTCTACTAATGGTTCAGGCTCAAATGCTTCATCATCACAGGGTTCTTCAGCATGCCATAGAAGCATCTGGTATGTGGACAGTGGAGGATCTATGCATATGACAGGGAGTAGTTCTCTTCTTCATGACTACTCTCAAGGAAAGAAAGGATTTGTATCTTTTGGTAATGATGCTAAGGGTTACATCATAGGTAAAGGCTTTGTGTCAAATGGTTAGATAAGATTTGATGATGTTAACCATGTGGAGAATCTCAAGTACAACTTGTTGAGTGTCAGTCAAATGTGTGATAAAGGGCATGTTGCACTTTTCACCAGTCAGAACTGTCGGATTCTGTCTTCCAATGTTTTGAGAATGATTGACAAGATATTGGATGAATATACTCTCCCGAAGGACAACAGGATTAGAAGAGTATATGCCTTAGACTTATCAAAGAAAATTGATCTAAAAGGCCATCCATGTCTGTTCTCCAAGGCCTCTCCTCAGGAATCTGAACTATGGCACAGAAGGCTTGGTCATGTGAATCTTAAAAACATGAACCAGCTGGTCCATCATGGTTTAGTGAGAGGTCTGCCATTAAAGGAGTTCAAATGTGATGACAACTGCTCTGCTTGTTTAAAAGAAAGCAACATAAAGTATCATTCCCTCCAATAGAAGAACCAAAGTCCACTGCCTGCTTGCAATTACTGCATATGGATCTTTTTGGTCCAGTAAGAGTGATGAGCATGGCAAAGAAAAAATACTGTTTGGTAATTGTGAATGATTATTCCAGATTTGTATGGACCTTCTTCTTACATTCAAAAGATGAGGCTGGTCAAATCATCATCTACTTTCTGTCAAGTGTGTGAGGAGTGATAATGGCATAGAATTTAAAAACCACACACTTGATGAATTATATTTCTCTAAAGGAATCAAGAGGCAGTATAGCATTCCAAGAACTCCTGAACAAAATGGAGTGGTGGAGAGAAAGAACAGGACTCTTATTGAAGCTGTAAGGTCAATGTTGGCTGATTTTGGTTTGCCACTAACCTTTTGGGCTGAAGCTGTCAACATAGCTTGCTATGTGCAAAATAGAATGTTAGTAAATCAGAGGTTGATGAAGACTCCTTATGAAATGTTACATCATTTGGCTCCTCTGATTTCCTTCTTTAGAGCATTTGGGTGTCCCTGTTATTTTCTTAACACAAAGGATCCACTTTAGAAGTTTGAATCAAAGGTGGATGCAGGGTACTTTGTTGGGTATTCATCTACTTGCAAGGCATACAGAGTTTTTAATTGCAGAACAAAGATAGTTGAAGAAACCTTGCATGTAAAGTTTAATGAATCTCCAAAGGAGAAAATCCCACAAAACCCTGTGGAGTTATTTGATTTGGACATACTGCAATATGTTCCTTATCAGCCTCCAGCTGTTGCAGATTCTGTGAATCTATCATCTCCTGCAACTAGTCATTCATCTGGTGATAGAATGCAAGGTTTAGTGATCACTGCCTGAGTCTACTAACCTTGATTTCCTGTAGCTTCAGCAGTTCCATCCACAACAAATGCTGATGAGATCTCTGAATCCTCTACTTCATTTGAATTGCCATCTCATTCTAGGTTTCAAGAGTCTCGATCACCATCTGTTGCTGCTGAATCACCTACAAACACTTGCACAGATCTTATTGAGTATCAAGAACTGAAGAATCACCCCATGTCTCATATCATTGGTGACATCAATGCTGGTGTTTCTACTAGAAGTCAATTGTCCAATTTCTGCTTTTATGCTCTCTTCACCAGTCAGCAAGAGCCAAAGAACTATCATATTGCATTAAGAGACAATGGATGGGTTAAAGCCATGCAACTTGAGCTTCTTCAGTTTCAAAAGCAGCAATGTGGGAACTGGTTCCTCTACCCCAAGGTAAGTGTGCAATAGGCACTAATGGGTGTTTAGGAATAAAACTGATGAAAAAGGTCAAATTGTCAAGAACAAGGCCAGACGGGTTGTACAGGGGTTTTCACAAGAGGAAGGTATTGATTATGATGAAACCTTTGCCCCTGTAGCCAGACTGGAGGCAATCAGATTGTTCTTAGCTTATGCTGCTTTCCATAATCTTAAAGTTTTTCAAATGGATGTCAAAAGTGCATTCTTATATGGTAAAATAAAAGAAGAAGTTTATATGTTCAACCACCAGGTTTTGAAGATCATAAACATCCAGATTGGGTGTATAAGCTTGATAAGGCTCTTTATGGGCTAAAACAAGCTCCCAGAGCCTGGTATGAAACACTGTCTAACTTTCTTCTTCAAAATAATTTCACTAGAGGCTCCATAGATAAAACTTTGTTCATTAAGAAATTAGGCATGCATAAGCTCCTTGTTCAAATTTATGTAGATGATATTATTTTTGCATCCTCTGATCCATAGTTGTGTGATGCCTTTACTAAGTTGATGCAACAAAAGTTTGAAATGAGTGCCATGGGAGAATTACAGTTCTTTCTGGGTTTGCAAATCAAACAAATGGCTGATGGAACTTTCATTCATCAATCAAAATATACAAAGGATTTGTTGAAAAAGTTTGATTTACAAAACTGTAAGCCCTATTCTACTCCCATGTGCAGCACCACACAACTGGATGCTGATCAGAAAGGTAAAGCAGTTATGAACTCTTTACAGATGTATGATTGGTTCCTTGATGTACCTTACAGCTTCTAGACCAGACATTATGTTTGCAACTTGTGTCTGTGCTAGATTTCAGGCTGCACCTAAAGTATCCCATATGATTGCAGTCAAAAGGATCTTTAGATATTTGCAAGGAACTCAATCTCTAGGACTTGGTATTCCACTAGGCACTCTCGCAAATTAGTTGTTTTCTCTGATAGTGACTATATAGGGTGTAAATTAACCAGAAAATCAACCTCTGGTGGATGCCAATTCTAGGCAATTGTTTAGTTTCTTGGTAGAGTAAGAAAAAACTTCAGTTGCTACATCCACTGCTGAAGCAGAGTACATTGCTGCTGCAAGTTGTACATCTCAGGTACTCTGGCTTCAGAATCAATTACTGGATTATGACATTACAGAGACTAAGACTCCTTTACTGATGGACAGTGCTTCAGCTCTTTGTATTGTTAAGAAACTATCCAGCATTCTAGGACCAAACATATTGAGATCAGACATCATTTTATCAAGGATTGTTATGAAAAAGGTCTGATTGATCCAAAGTTTGTTCCTAGTGCTGATGAGCTTGCAGATATATTTACTAAGACTTGGATAGTGCAACTTTCCAAAATCTAGTGCTAAGGCTTGGTATGTACAGCTTGAATGATTTGACAACTACTGATGATCTCAGTTCACAAGTACTGATGAGCATTAGTATACAGCTGTCAAAATAAGTACTGATAAGTTATTTTATCTTCAGTAGTTTTCATAACTACTGAAGACTAAATTACTTAAACGTACTGAAATATTTTATTTGTTGAAAAGTACTGATGTGGTTACAACCACTGATGTTTGTTCTAACAGATAGTACTGATGACCAATGAAACATTTGAAAATCAGATAATCTGCTGAGTAAGTGTTAAGGTCAAATGAAACAACTGAGATCTGTGAATTGACAACAACAACTGATGAGCAATTTTACTCTTCAATTGTTTCAAACAACTTCCGTTTCATTTCAAACAACTGAAGCCAAAACAAGTCTTCATTAGTTTCAAACTACTATGACTAACACCAAGTCTTCAGTTGTTTACAACATCTGAAAGTTAAAACCATGTCTTCAGTCATTTTCTAACAACTGATGACTAACACCAAAACTTTCAGTTGTTTTCTTTCAGCCGTTTCATAACCTATAAATACCTAACCCTAACTTCAAACTTTTCATAAGTCGTTTTCCGAACGTTCATCTTCCATTAATGGCGACCATGCAAATCAAACCACGACACAACTGTGTTGCCTACTTCACAAAATTGGCCTTTTGGACTAAGTTTGATGCTGCCATTGATCTGATGGTTGATTCCCCGTATCAAACTGCTTTTCTTCTGAACCCAACCATCTATCCCGATACCATTCGCCAATTCTGGACAAATGTCACTGTCCATACTCGTGAGAATGATGTCGCGATCACTCTCTAGTCATTTGTAAACCAGAAAAAGGTGGTAGTCACTCCTGCTATCATTCGCGAAACCCTATATCTGAATGATGCCACCTTTGTCACCAAATACCCAAAGGGCACCATTGATCTATCATTCATCAACCATGAATATGCGGGCGACTTAAGTGCTACAACCATTCTGAAGAAGCACTTCCATGATGTTGAACGCCTAATCATCCACATGATCAATGTCTACCTTGCCCCCAAATCCTCTTCATGGGATCAAATGTCATCCAAGGTTGCGCAGGTATTGTATTCTATCCTTGAACGCCAAAGCTTAAATTTTTCTGAAATTATTTTTAGAATTAAAAGATCTGGCAATGAAACCTGTAGCTAACAGATGGATATTATATCCAAGGTTTCTTATGGCCAAAATCATAAATCAATTACAATCTGATGGCCCTATTGCCTTGGAGTCCCTGCTGTGGTAGTTTTGCCAGAGGTATACTCCAGGCACAACTCTGACCCACATCTCAAAGAGGCTGCCAAACTGCTAAAACCCAAGCAAAAGGAACCCACATCCTCATCCTCCAGATCCAAAGTCCCCTCCAAACCATAATCCAAACAAACCAAAAAGGCTACTCAGGGAGTTGAGTCCCCTGATGATGCCCCTGCAACACAAAGGCAGGATGAAACTATGGGTAGTAATCCCCCTGTAGTTTCCATGACTCTACCTGCTGAAACCGTCAAGTATCCTCTCAACAAGATCCTGCTATGCAACCAAAAATGGGGAAACCACATTACTGGAATCTCTCTCACTTGAGAAGATTGCCATTGAAGAGCACCATTCACCCCAGGTGCAATCCTCTTCACACTTATCTCCCACTGTAAGCCCCCCCTACAAGCCCAACTGTGGTAATGCACAAGTGCTGACTCAACTACATTCCTCACCCTCCCAGAAACCTATTACCACTGGAAAACTTAACAGTTGAGGGAGAGGATTATTATGTGGCTGATAACCCAAAGCACAAGGATTACAGATTTCAATCTACCTGTGTAGAGGAGGAGATTCGAACATCTTGGAGGCTGCCTCTTCTCCTTTTTCAGCACATGACCAGGATGAAGATGGTATCATTTCTAAGTCCTCACCAGAGGCAACTGCCAATGAGGACATAATCCTGAGGTAGGAAGTCCCCAGTTCCAAGAATAGGGGCACATGTGAATACTGATCTACACTCAGCACATGTTCATCCTGATTTAATTAGGGTCAGATGATTCAGCAAAGACTGATGATGACCTGGGCTTTTTCTTTGATGTTCTAGCCCACAACACCATTCTTGAGACTGAGGTATGCAGACTACAAGAACTGCTTGCCAAAATGTCACAAGAATCAAGTCCATCTGCCCACATTCACCCCAGATGGTAGTTTCTTCTGAAACTCTCCCAATACTGAGCCACTCCCAACAACTTGCCACCAGCATCTGATTCAGGCACCATTTCACAGTGACAGAACCCCTCTGAGCAAATGGTTGCTGCCTTCAATCCTCTTACCTCTCATCACTTCCATAATCACAAACATATATGCATCAAGCCATTGATGAGAGGCTTCCCTCAAATCTTCAATCCTTAGTTGATGTTGCTATTTCTAAGAGACTTTCTGACATTCACACCCCTGAACCTAATGCAACCAAAAGGGGGAGTCTAAGTCAGTGAAAGTAGACAAAAGAAAGAGAGTTGAAGAGAAGAAGAAAGAGAAGAAAGAAAAGGAAATGATCACCTACAAGAGAAAGAAAAGCTCTGAACAGACTGAAGGTGAGAAAAAGTTAGAAGAATAATCAAAGAAGTTGATGAGCAACATAGCAAATCTATGGATAAGATTATTGATCAACTCTTCAGACAAGGTTTTGACAGCCAAACTTGACTCTAAAATCAGAAGGCTAGAGATTCAAGAGATTGAACATAGATGGGCAAGTTGGAGTGAAAAAGAAAGGGAAAGGCTGGAAGCTATGACAAGATTCATATCAAAGCATTTGGGAAGATCAATCATTGAAGTGAAGTCATGGTCCAGAGACAGTATTTTGGAGATAACCACCAGAATCTGTTCTTCTAAAGTATTCAACAAAGGATTGATCATAGAAGCTCTTGCTGAAGCTGGTGCTGGGAAAAGGTCTGATATGGCAAAGTTATCCAAAGCTTCACTCACAACCAAGATGCTAGAACAGCCTGTACAATCTCCCAAACCAAAACAACCAACTTCACAACCCTCAAAACCAACTCCTTTACCCAGAAACCTATTCAACCCATACCAATGATGCACCCAAGAGGAAGAGAAGGGTGTTGAGGATGGAAGAAGAAGAAGATGATGATGAGGATGATAAAGATTCCTGAGCCCAGGAGTCAACCAACAACAATCACATCTGACATCCAAAGGCAAATGGTAAAAGTCAAACTTGAAGAAGAAGAACAGCATAAACAACATGATGAGCAGTTGTTAAGGATGATTGATAAAGAGTTTCCTAAGTCTTCATCCATACAAGCTATGAAGAAACATGCTTAGAGGTTGTATGCTCTCAGATTCATATTTCAATATCAGAAAGAGAGAGTGAGAATTTGGCCTGACCCCATAGTAAGTGACAGAATTCATAAAAAGAAGATTCC
The DNA here is from genome assembly GCA_025506515.1 of Flaveria trinervia. Classification (NCBI taxonomy): domain Eukaryota; kingdom Viridiplantae; phylum Streptophyta; class Magnoliopsida; order Asterales; family Asteraceae; genus Flaveria; species Flaveria trinervia. The sequence goes on from CM046453.1 coordinate 11,941,453, forward strand.
AAGTAGATACAATGGCCAAGTAAAGAAGATTGTAGATGCTGTGATAATGCTGGCCATTGTAGTGTCACCCTGGGAAATCCTTGATGACTTCAAGAGGGCTTACAAGTCTAAGATGACTCCACAAACTTTAATAGAAAACAAAATGGTAAAGAAGGGTTGATCTACAAGAAGCTTGAAGAAATAAGAAGAAATGAGCTCCAGTTGTTGCTTGAAGGCACTCATCCTGATGAGTTTGCATACAGGGAAATGACTACTGTGGAGCTAAAGAATGGAAAGCATGTTAAGTACTTATCAGAGTATGTGAAGTTGGTTTTTTCACCGGATCGATAAACATCCGAGCATGTTCTTGACGGAAGGATAAACAACAGCACAAACCAAAAGTCAAACAATAACACGAACTATAATTGAATGGTTTCATTGATAAAACTAACGATTACAAGTTCGTTACAACATAAGAATCAAGACTCTTGGCAAGGGGAAGATCGAGCATGATCTCCCCTCTCATACGGCAGCCCTAGGCTCCGGGCAGACTCCTATCTCAAACCTTAACCTTCTACACATTAAAACTGGTATATATAGGCCTCGGCCCATATTAGATGCGACTGGGCCCATTCGTGCGATTGGACCATGCGTATGGACCAATCGTACGACTGGACCATGCGTATGGTTCAATCGTACGACTGGACCATTCTTATGGTTCATTCTTACGAATGTCCCAATCGCATCTCTCAGTCCCACGACTGGTCCATTAGCATGGCTCAGTCGTACGACTGAGTCTCATTCGCATATGCTCCTGCGAATGACCCAGTTTCATGTGTTTACAACATATCAGGTGTATAACATTAAGCCTAGACTATTCGACAAGCGACGGACACACTATATATGACTATATATGCTCCAACAGAGTACTATGGGCCTGAGTTCTTCTTTGAAAGTGAAGCTGAAGAACTCATAATAGAAGAACAAGTTGTATTCCTTGAGGCCTATGTCAGAGAGTCTTACAGACTTATCATTGGGAAGTAGGTCTCATGGATGGGGTAACAGCTCTGTGTCCAATTCCCCAAGACAGAGTTCCCATTCATCCTTTGCCAATCAAACCTTCTGAAACCTTTTCCCTGGCCTGAGCTTAATTTGAAGATTTCTGAGCTGATCCAGAAAATGTTTTTGCCAATAAGTGGGACTTCAATAATCTTAAAGGTTTTGGCTGCATTGGTTCAGGGGGAGTTTGTTGGACCAAAAGAACCAATGGTCAGATCAGAAAAACCTTTAAGTCCCACAGACATCAAAACAACTGAAGTGGTCTACAACAGCTGAAGACAAAGTCTGAAGGCAAAGTCTGAAGACAAACTCTGAAGACAAAGTCTGAAGACAAAGTCTGAAGACAACAGCTGAAGATAAAGTTCAAAGACAAAGTCTGAAGACAACAGCTAAAGGCAAAGTCTGAAGACCAAGTTCTCAGAAGTTGTCACAACAGCTGAAGTAGTTCTCTTCATTAGTTGTGATGGTTTACTTTTCAGTAGTTTGTAATCAGTATTTTTATATTATGTAAAACATCTGAAGTTCTTACACTTCAGATGTTATAATTTCAGTAGTTGTAATGTTAGCTTGTACTTAGCCTTTTGTGAAGGTGTCCTCAGTTGTTGTGGACATCTTCAGTAGTTTAGTTTACTTTCAGTTGTTTGTATAAATCAGTTAGCTGTCACTATCAAGTGACGTCAGCTGATGTCACATTCCTTTATAAAAGGAATGTTGACCTAATTCCTTAAACCTAAAGCATGTGCGTGAATGAAAACATTCTTTTTGCAGAAAACTTTCTCTCTCTATAATCGTTACTGTTTGATTGAATATTCATATTATTCTTGCTAAAATTTCATCTAATTCGTGTGCTATTCCGCTGCAAATCTTAATCTAATTGATCAAACTAGATCCTCATCCCTTTCACTAGCAATAGTTAATGATTGTCAACATATAATGCATCTCATATAAAGCTTACAATAACACAAATAAACATGACAAAATATAAGTATGAATTGCAAGTGCATTACAAGTATAAAACGTTTACAAGTGTAGATTAATAAGTTTAACATGTTTCACCACAAAATGGTATGAAATAATATAAAAAGGGGTAAGAAAACTCACTTGATATATAAGTATGTAAGATGATAATAAGATAAATTATGTTCCAACGAATTCCTTTACAAGGTACCTAAACATATATATATATATATATATATTATATATATATATATATATATATATATATATATATATATATTATATACTACTCCAATAAAAGAAAAAATATCATTTAGACACTTTTAGAGGAATTAAATTGTAAGGCCCCGTTCCCGGGCATCTCACAGTTGGTCAATCACAGTAGTTAAAACACTACACATTATAATTATACAAACTTTAAGCAACGAAAACGATTTATCAAAAACCAATCATTTCATTTAAAACACTGTTATTAAGCAATACATCATCATTATCTGTTTACAATAGAATTGTTTTAACGTATTACAAAACAACAGCAACATAGAATACGAATGGATGTCAGTCTTTTCCTGTCGAGTAGCTTCACCCTCGTGCCATCCTCAGCAATAATTACCTGCCAACTGAAAATGTATAAAAGTCAGCTTTGCTGAGTGAGTTCTAGTTTTAAAATTAATAAAATACTTTCTATATGTAGTATAAGAAAATACTCTTTTCTGTAAAATACAACTCTGTATTGTATATGCGAGCACGCATTAACTATATGAACAAATATTGTTTGTTCTCTTTACTATATGCCCTGTCTGTTCTGTAAACTTTTATCTTTATCTTTCACTTTCTGTATGGACCAATGAGCAATATCCCAACTGTATGCGCGATGGAAAGCGGGTGATGGGCCATCTATATCCCTCGAAAGGGTCAACTATATCCCTCGAAAGGGTCAAATATATCCCTCGAAAGGGTCAACTGTATCCCTCAAAAGGGTTCTGTGTACTGTGTACAAGGCCAACCCAATCACCCAGGACATGCTACAAAGGTCCTGCCAATCTCAATTGATTGGCCCTGTGTGCATAATAAGCTAACCCGCAGCACAGTTGAGCTAACGACAACATGGTCGTGTACCTCCTGTAAGCTTGCAAGACTTGTTAACATTTTTATTAATGTTCTTCTTCTTTTCTTTATTGCTCTTTCTCTTTATTATTACGGTATACTTTACGTTATGGTAATAACATACCACGTAAAGTCACATACTATAAGTAATAATAATAATAATAGCAATAATAATAATAAGGAACAATCATAACCATGCATGAAACATCATCATAAATAAGCCCTGGTCAACCTCGGTCAAAACCCTAAAAGCACAGACTCCCAAAAAATTCTGTAAAAATCTCTAAGTGCTTAGGCGCTTTGGCACTATTTGGACGCATGAGCCCTATTTGGGCGTTTCATCACTATGTAGGCGCACCAACCAACACTTAATCATTTTATCACTTAGGCGCGTGAACTATTCAGACGCATGGGCACTATTGGTGCGTATGAACACTTAGGCGCATGAGCCACTTGGGCACATGGGCACTATTCGGGCGTATGAACACTTAGGCGCATGAGTCACTTGGGCGCATGGGCACTATTGGGGCGCATGGCCCTACACTTAGTCGTCCGAGTAATATTTCTAGGCGCATGGACCACTATTCAGGTGCATGGGCTATACTTAAACATTTCTAAAGCAATCTTAGGCGCATGGGCTACTGTTCAGGCGCATGGATACACTTAAATCTTTCTAAGGCATTTTCAAGCGCATGAGCTTTATCTAGGCGCATGGACCTTCTGTGTGACATGTTTCTAGTGTGTTTTCAAACCCAATCATCGAACCCATCTGTTCTAAGCTTAGTGGGGCTATTCTAAACATGAATAACCTATAAGAATTCAAGAATCAATATCCAACATGCACAATGCATACGGGTACACATACATAACCATTTAAAAATCGTTTAATACATTTTCAGCCCCAAAAAATAGTTTAAAACAGGTAAAAACCGGGGTCTAGAACTCACCTGATGCAACTTGGGTGTTTCTCCTTTCTAACCCGCTTGCAATGACTTCAAACACCTAAAAACAACACCAAACACACACACACCCGAGCACATACACAAACACATAAGCACATAAACATATACCCGGATAATACCCGTCATAAACACTTAAAAACCACGAATTCTTACCTTGAGTTCGACTTCTCTCTTCTTCTTTTTCTTCAGCCGAGAGTTCCCCTGCTCTCTCTCTAAAACTGAAGAAAATGGTGATGTGAAGTGAGGGTGGGCGGCCATGCCCACCTTTACACCAACTTTTTCAAAGATTTATCCTTTTGGACACTTTTAGTCCTTCCACTTGGACTTTATTGCTTTTCTTTCATTTATTCTTCATGTCTTGTCTTTTTTTTTAAATAACCGAGTGTTACATAAATCCTTTATAATAATTGTGAAATTTAATTATAAAATGTATGTAAAATTTTATAATTATCATTATTAATCTATAATTAAAGATAACATAGTGACCAATAATAATTTAATGAGTTAAACGATTATATAATGTCTATTTTATAAAAATACACTAAGCATAATATTTGTTATTAGTATTTATAAAATATGTTAAAGTATTTAAAATGATAAATTTACAGAAATAATTAGATAGTTTGAAAAATAAACAAGTTTACAAAACTATTTTTTTATAATTTTTAGAAATTTTATATTTTTAGTGGTTGTAAAAGCCTAAAAAATATGTTGAGGGTGCCCAGGTTCGAACCCAGGAACTTAAGCTTTGAATGTGAGTGAGTAACCAGTAAACCAGGGTCGTGGTCATGGTATGGAACAACTTTTAATTTTTAAAAATACAACTTCAAAGAATCCCCAATTCTCAAAAACCATAGTTTCAATTTGATTCAAATTGGATACTAAATCGAATTAGATTACTATAATAAACATGGGGCATTGATTCCCCATGTAATTTCAAGCATATACATGTGTTTAATTACCCGATTTAAAGATGGATTGGTGATGAACAGTTGAAAACAGGTCGAGGCTATGTTAAAGTTTGTTTAGGTTATAAACGATGATAATACTTGAATTCATTCTACAAAAAGCTTCTAATAGTTTCAAGGATGAAAAGTCCATTGTCAATTGTAAGTTAGAAAGCTCGGAATAGGGACTTCAAATGAGTTGTAGGTCGTGATAGGAATGTTGATCAAATGCAAAGTTTGTGTGAGTTTCAGGTGAAATTGGAAGTTGTAAACAATTAAGGGTTAATAGATGATCGTTTGTGTTAAATTAATTAGATTATTATTGAGATTTAATGACTGAACGGCTATAAGATTAAAGGTTTGGTTACTCGGATTGTTTGGGATCCATAACCGTTTTGTAACTCAATTAAAGGTCATAATTTTGTTCGAACCACGTTCACGAACCAGTTAGGGACGTTTGGGGTTCAAATTTGAAGAAAAGGGTGAGTTTCGAAGCGGCCGGAGGTTGGCCTGGCTGGAAAAACGGGGTTGGGGGGTTTTGGTTTGAGTTTTTTTAATAACACAAATGGTCCCTTTGGTTTTAAGTTTAACAAATTTATTATTTAAAACTTTCTTTTAAAGTTTCAAAATTAGCAAAATAACCCCCTGAACTTAATTCACTTTAAGTTTTAATTATTTTACAACTTATTAATTATTTAACTTTTATTAGTTATTACTTATATTATTATTAATATTTTTAACTTATCTTATTATTAACATCATTTTTATCATTATCATTGTTAACATTATTATTATAATTGTTAATATTATTGATATTATCATTACTATATTATTATTATTATTATTATTATTAACATTATTATTATTGTTTCTAGAATTATTACTATTATTATTAAAGTTATTATTATTAGTTATTATAAAGAATTAAAGACAATAAGGAATCAAGCATGACTATTCCATAAGTTTTATAATTGACAACAATGATCCTTACAAGAATAAACAATGTTAACTTTTAATTAACGGAAAAAATGCAGGATGTTACATTAGTATTTTAGAAAATTTCATATTATATAAAACTTTAGTTTTTTGTTATTTAGAGTTTGAATAAAATATGGATTTCTAATTTGCTTTATAAAATCTATTCTAAAAAAAAGATAGTCTGATTTTTTTTTAAAATTAGATAAGAGAAAGAAACATAACAATTAATATATTTATTTTTAATAAAAGAGAGAAATTTGTATGAGTATTTAAATTACTATAATACCCTTTTAGAGGGAAAATTGATTTGTAAATGTCTAAAAAAATGACAAGTGGTAAAAACATAGATTAAGAGAAAGACAAGTGGTAAAAAACTTTGCTTTATTAGAAGTTATAGATACATACATACATATATATATATATATATTATATATAATATATATATATATAACCATACTAGGAGATTGGTTTATCATGAATATATTGTGTGACACCACTCCACCAGGCATGACCAGTTGTATTACAATACAGCAAAAGACTTTACACTCAAGACCACAAAAATTAGACTAAATTAAAACTTAACAATATTTATACAATCCCACACGTCATTGCATCATAATCCTCAAACACAAATTGCACATATTATCCCAGGCAGTTTTAACCTAGACTTTATCTTTTATATGAAGATCTTATTTAACTCTAACTGCTAAGTATCCCTAACCCAGCTAGTGCATTCCGACCCTTCATTCATTACGAGCTAAAACACATCAACAAACATACTGTTTGTGAGTCATAAACACTAACTCCAAAAAGATGACCAACATAACATAATGATTGTGCAAGTAAATTGTTTAGAAAATCAAAACTCACAAAGCAACGACACATCGCTAACTAGTGTCCACATAACATATATGTCATTCCATGTTTCATAATAATAATGGTGAGTAGGTTAAAGGCACCCAGGCCGGCCAAATCCCGACACATCAACATCACGCAAGATCAAGTGCATCAGCAATCCATTCGGACTCATCGTTTACCTTCATAATCTTGTAGGATCACAGTGATTGGCGCTACAAACAAATTACCACAACCTGAAAGTGAGACCCTCTACCTAGATCAGATTTACCTACATGCACATATGCCCCAAGGGGATCATTAGTTCTACCCAACCTGTCCACTCACCTTAATGATTTTCCTATGATTAATAGTGAGTAATGACAAACATACCTAAGCTATGGTATGCTAACTCACCAAGGACAATTTAACTTACAACCACATATCAAAATGCTTTACACAAACATTTTACGTAGCTAGGTTTTTGCCCCCAAAACATTAAGTAAAAAGGGAATGGTCAAACTCTCCTTGATAAGCTTCCCTAATAGTCAACCCTGGCCCATGAGCATTATTAAATGTAATGTAACCTTGAAACATGATACCACAACCATCATACCTTAGCATAAAGCATCTAAGCCTTGGGTTCACACCTGATCTAACCCAACCGACCAGCTCTTATCACGTTTATAACCCTGAATTAGGGTGGGTCACCTAGTCAACAACTAACATATGCTCAAGACGAACATGCGTTAATGAGCTAGGGTTCAAACATGTGTTCAAGCCCAGTGAACCAATCAACTAGACTTGCCGCAAAATAAAATCCCTCCCGTGTATAATGCTAGTGGCAACCACTTCAACATAGCATGGCAACCTAATCACCCATTTTAAACTAAAACTAGATTATGTCCCGTGACAAACCATTTACCAAAACACATGCATTTCCTAAAACATATTACAATATGAATTCTAGCACACTAGACGTTGGTTTAGTTCTTCCAAAACCTTGGTTTATCCCACACTACAAGAACACACAATGTGCAGGTTTGAGACCTTACCATAATAGATCTAAAGCGCCCTATCAACACTAGATGCTCACAGATCCACCATTAAGCGATCCAACACTAAAATGGAGTTAAGTAACGTCATATTTTTGTTTATTATCATAAGATCGAGTGTTAAGGATAAAAACGAATCTTACTAATGAAACTGATAGCGCCTAAGCGTAACTCCTAACAAGAAAGTGTTGTAGAGCTCAAATCTAACCTTCGTACACCTTCTAGAACACCCAAAGATTCCCAAAATCTATAAAGAGAGTTCTTGTTTGGTTGTAGAGATAGAGCCAATAGATTGATGGAAATGGAAAAGACCAGTGTTTTAGGGGATTTCATATGCTTTCAAGTTGCTTAGCTCCTTGGTGGACCGTCATCTAAATCATAACGGTTAGCTATGCATGTCCCAGTGGAATATACAAATATTCAAAAAGGATATTCATATATTGGAACAAATATACATCTTGGAGTGCCACTACAAGCCTAACTCCGCTACGGACTACTTTTGTAGATTCTATTATCGAGACACCCATTTTTCATATGTTATGGGTCATGTAGCTCTTTTTTAACTTGAGATATGTTTCATCTATTTTTTGGGTCGATTTTGAATAGCTTTTTACTTCTTTTCGTTTTCAATTCCGCAGTGGTTTGCCAAGCCTCTCGTACTTCAATACTTGGACAGATTTTCAATGTTACCATCTCTCATTCACCAATTCAAACCTCTATCACTCTCTTTTTTGTGCGTCAATCATGCTTTTGGAGGTGAGGGATTGCATATTGTCTACCATAAGCTTACACATAAATCTATAATAACCATACGTCCATACTAAGGGTTGGTATAATCACACTAGAGAATGTTGGATATTTTAGTGTAATTTGAGATTGCGTATGACATTCAAACAAGAGTGCACGCTTGTTTGAATGTCATTGGGCCTAACAGGGGATCCAAGGGGGCAGTGCGCCCTTAGCGGGGGTTCGGGGGCAGCACCCCCGAGAGAAGCGGGGTCCAAGGGGCAGAGCCCCTGGATGGGGTCAGTTAGACAAAAGCCCTTCATCTAAAATTCATTAGATTTAATTTTGAGCCAAATATACATTCGTGGAACTTGAGGGACTAAAGGTGTAATTTACCCAGAAGCAGATTTCTTGAAAACTAAAAATACGCTCTTGCGTATTCGGTTTCTGAATCCCCTAAAAGAAATTCGATTTCTTGATCTTCTCAAAATTGCTCAATCAAAAATCCATACGATAATCTAGAATCAATCTGATTTTATCCAATCAAACGTTGGTAGACACTCCAATTGTTTGATCTGAAAGTGACCACACGATTTCAGATTTATCCAGTAAATTTCAAAAATTCCCCAATAGAGAACTTCTCATATAAAGGCACATGTAATGATAGTTTCAGTAATAAATATGAAATGTAATTGAAATTATATGTAAGATGTGAAATTAGTTGTATCTTCATTTGTAATGTGTGAAAATATAAACTCTAGTTTATTGTTATGAAATATTTGTTGCTTCATGTAACCTAAATCACTCACTAACACATTACAAGATCTGATAATGTGTCTCTTAATTTGTGTAGAGACATATATATTAATAAAAAGACAAATTACGACATAATATCTATACTATTATATTAAACAAAACCAAAGGACAAAATAGGCAATTCATGAAATTTTGTAAGAGCGGTCTCTCAACTTCTTACCCGTTACTCTCAACAATTGAAGGCTGGTGGTTGGACTTCACCTTCCAACGTTACCTACGCCGGTAACTCCACCCCTTTGTTGTTTTCACTGACGCTTCGATCTCCCATCATGAAACTGTTACCACTCCCTTTAAATCCTTTTATCCATTTGCCCCTTGGAGTTTCTTTATGGCATTTTTCATTCTCTCACCTATTGATTCTAGCAACACCTTCCGGTAACATCAATCAATGACCGCCTATCTGCCTGCCTTTAATCACCAATTAAAGCCTTCAATTAGCAATTGAATAGCCATTGAAGACTCCTATTCAAACCCCCTACTCGATTTCAATCCCTACTTCTTCAAACCCCCTACTTGATTTCAATCCCTACTGCACATGTATATATAGCTGCCGATGCCTATTCGAATGTTGCTTCGATGCCGCTGCACTCCGACCTCATAAACTCAGGCAATTTTGTGATTTATTTCCTTCGGTTTGAGTAGTTAACCTCTCGGTGGGTTGCGTGTATGTGTGCGACTGTGTTTATTATGTGTATATATATGTTTGATTCTCTTTTCTTATATCTGTCCGGTATTTTTCAGTCTGTGAACCAGACTCTTCTTGCAATCACTTTGGCTTTTCTCTCTGGTTTTACAGGTATGATTATTTGGTTTTATTTTGTTTGCCTTTTGTTGAATGCTTGATTCCATGATTCCTTTGTTGCTTGTTGTTGTTTAATGACCATGCTTCGTTGAAATTGATGTGATTTCTAATTTATTGCACGAATCGTACACTTTGCTTTCTCACGTAACCCATTATTTGACTTTAATTTGACTTCTAATTGGTTTGATTCCTCTATCTGTTTGTTCTTTGCTCTTTTTCAATGTTCTGATGCCTTCAAAGTGATTTGATTCCTTCATTTGTCTATAGGAATTATACAATTTAGCCTCTCATGCAACCCATTCTTTGACCCATACATACTACATGGTAGGTTGAGCTTCATATTATTAACAAAATGCAAGTACTTTAGTGATATTTGATACTTTTGTGGTGTGTTAGTATACATGCTGAAACATGATGTAGCCTCTTTAACACCATAACAAAACTAATGAGTTCTAAGATAATTAAATGCATATTAGTGCGTTGACTCGGCTTATGCTAAATTTTTAGCATATCGGATAGCGTAAACTACAACATTCAACTAACACTTAAAAAGATTCAACTTGTTTTGAATCATCGATGATGTTTTCGATCTCATAAATCGCTTCAGAAAAAAATGAATTGTTACATTAATAAAAAGTGGGAGCTTGAGAAAAGATGGCTAAATTAAAAGTCATGGTTCGATGGCTTTCACGATTCTTCTACTACCTTTATTGCTACTTTATCACTCATCGTCTCTCTTCTGTCACTAAACGAAGTTGAACTTGCTTGTTTCCATGATCTGGTATTACCTGAAGTTATAGAAAAAAAATAATATATGCTTGACTTGAAGCATTGTATTTGATCTTAATTCTTTTCTTTACATGTTAATTTCTTGATATTTTGCGTTTGAGATATTTTGTGTTAATTTATTGTTGGATATGTTGTTAGGTGTACACAGAGATGAATGGGAAAGTGAGAGATGTTGTCATATCTCTGCTATGTATTTATTGCTTTCTCTGCAAACCTGGCTGTGTTAGTTTAAGGTATAATATAATGATCTTGTAACCATATTGATCAAGAGCGTGAAGGCGAGCATATGATCGATCTTTAACGAGGAATGTTTAGATATATTTGTTTAGATAGGAATGGGATGAATGGAGTACTATGAGAATTGAATCATCCATGCTGAAAGATACAACAACAAAGTACTCACACAAGGATTCAAATTGATCTTAGAAGATTATTGTCCAAATTATATGCTCAAAGTAAACTTCTTATTTTTTGAATTGTATGCACCTATTTTTTGGAATTCCAGGCAGAGGAGTTTTTGAAAAGGGAAAAGGATAGAGTTTTACTTTATCTTCGTATCAGCAGTTAGCCAAAGCTTCTTGTGGTTTTTTTATTTTTAAATTTTTTAAGTTTTACTTGATATACTTTTGATGGTTATATAATGTTTACACGTTTAATTGGCTGTGTGTAGAAAATTCAACATGAATTGTTATCTGTTTATGTAACTCAATTACTTGAGAAGGAACACTCTGGTTGCCATGCATTTCTCAAGGATGACAAGGTATAACTTATTAATGACTTCTTAATTTAAAAAATTATTGTTTACATCCTTTTAATGGTTATGTCCCCTTACTTTTTGTCTAGGTTGTTGATTTTTCAAGGATGCACAGACTCTTTTCAAAGATACCTTAAGGATTAGATCCTGTAACCAGTATGTTTAAGTAGGTTTGTAGTAACGGACACAATTTTGCTTCTATCTTATGTTCTTTTACATCTTTCTAACTCAAAATTCATATATTTATTATATATTTTGTACATCATATCATTGCTGAAGGTACCATGTTGGTTAAACAAGTAGAAGCTAATGCAAGTAACAAGAAGGTTTATACATAGTTAAATACTAAACATGTATATTTAATTTCTTTTCAATTCATATGTTATAAAATTGTTGGGCGGTTCTTTATAGGCTAAAAAGAGAGACGTGGTTGGTTTGCAATAACACTTAATCATTATATTATGAAGCTTGCAGAAATCAATATTTTATTATTTTTGTATGGGAAGAAACTTATTGTTAATTGATGCGTGTGTTCGGGTACTTGTTAAAAAGTGATTGGGCTCCATGATAAGTACTTAGCATATGTAAATGACTGTTTTAGTAACCATACCCTCTTTCACAAGTTAGTTTCATTGATAAACCATTATATATTTTTTTTCTTCCTTATTCTTTTCCTTACAAATTTGCATGTAGGCACTCAAAGAAGCATTTGAGAATTTTTGCAATAAGAGTGTTGCCGGAAGCTCAAGTGCAGAATTACTTGTTACATTTTGTGATAATATTCATGGTGCAAGTGAGAAATTGAGTGATGAAGCAATTGAAGATACACTTTAGAAGGTTTTTTTATTGTTACAGATGTCATCCTTTTAAGGGTATCATTACACCTAGCAATATTAGTCTTTTAAGGGTATCATTACACCTAGGACATTGCAAAGCTTGTGGCAATTGCATCGATCAATTTCACAACCGCACCCGCCGCAACGCGCGGCATTACCACTAGTAACTATATATGTGTAACCAAACCAACTCACTTTACAAGACCAAATTAATGAAATAACATAAATTCTTATGTGATTATAGACAAAAAATTTACCCATACAGTAATTTCCTACGGTTTCCAACTAAAATACTAAAAGACTATTAAAAAAATTAGTAATTTAGTATGATAATAATATTATTAAAAATAATTATGATAACAATAATATAACTAATGAGATTTAATAATTTGCATCAATAATAATAATAATTATAATTAACAATAAAACTAATAAGTGATTTAATATTAATTATAGTAGTAGTAATATTAATAAATATAACAATGATAATGATAATAATAATATACAAAAAATCCATCAGAAAATTTCACTTTTTTTTCATTTCCCTCTTCGATCGCTCTTCTTTTTGATGCACAAACCACCACTACCAACATTCATCGGATGTCATTAACTACCAGACCCCCCCCCCCCCCACCCACCCACCCCTTTGACTGCCTATTTTAGTAAATTACACCACCACTACACTACCTGCTACCAGCGTGCAAAGCACCACAACATGAAGCACCATCACGGACCACCAACTTCAATTTCTTTGATTTTTTGTATATTACAGCTTTTATTCCTTTTTTCGATGTACAGTTAGTGATTACTTTGGTAGGATCTCAAATTTTTCTTTGATAATTTTTGTGATGCTCACCTAGTGTACAAGAGAATTTGACAATGTGTTGCTATTTGAGTTCTACATCAGTATGATATTATGATTGTAATGTCTTTTGTTAGAACAATATTTGTGTTTAGATTTTAGTTTTCTAGGAGATTGCATATGGCAGTTTTTTGTGGCTCACTTGTTTATTTTAACAGAACTTAGATGTTGAGTTAGTGTAGGTATGAATATGTGTTGGTATTTGTGACAACCCTAAAGTTAAGATTAGACGAGTTATAATTAAATAAAATTCTCATACGTGTTACCCACTATTTGAGTTACCCTTTATGACTTATATGTGTTTTAATGTGTGTGTGTGTGTGTGTATATATATAGGAGAGGATTCCCTTGAAAACCATGTTATAAATAAAAACCATGAAAACCAAGTGTTACATATATGTAAGTACATATTACAAAGTATATAACTAATAGTTATGTATATGTAGGGGTTATGTGTATTTACGTACGTGTTAACAAGTGTACAACTAAAATTTACGTACATATAACTCATACAAGTTACGTATACGTAAGTTGTTTCGTCATCATTGTCATTTCTTGGAGTTTAAACTAAACAATATATAATGAATTCAAAAAATAAGTTGAATTTTACGTAAATATATTTTAAACAATAAAAAGGTCGGATCAATTATAAATTATATGATTGGGAAGTGGTGGTTTTCACGGTTTTCATTTATAAATATGGTTTTCACTTGATCTCTCCCCTATATATATATATATATATATATATATATTATATATATATGTGTGTGTGTGTGTGTGGTGTGTGTGTGTGTGTGTGTGTGTGTGTGTGTGGTACGTATGCATGCATAAAATTTACGTGTGCATGTATCCAAATACATAACCTTTTGACACCAAACATTATATAATCAAAGTATCACAACCATGTAACACTAAACATACCCCAAATGAACCAAAATGCAACCCAATCAAACACCACAATACAAAGTTGACATCAAAGAAACATGATACCAATAACATGAAACCTTACACCCCAAGTACTTAAACACTTGAACATCAACATAAGTATCACTTAAGGATACAAAACTCGGTTTAAACAACCCGATTAAACATCCTAAACACTAGTTAACCTTGCATTAATGACTTGGTGACTCACTTGTTCCTTTGCTCGACACCTAGCAACACTTAAACACCTTGGATGCCTTCAAATCTGTCACATAGCAATCTAAGGGCGGACTAACCCAAGCTATAATGGCCAATTCATTACCCTAAGCCTAGAGATAATCATGACAACCCCACTTACATGTAACCTTCGGCCGAAGGCCACACTACAACCGCATACCACCTTGACCGCCACCATCTTCACATCATCACACTCTCGGCTCTTGCTTGCTAGCACCACCCTGTAAACCGTAGGAAATTACTACTATCACCACACTTCAACGCCCCTCTCGGTTATCATAGCTATCAAACACCAACAACTTCAAACATTGGTGATCAAGTTCGAAGAAGATCATTCCAACCGGTTCATCAAGGAAGAAGAAGCTATCATCACTTTCTTTTCAGCCTCTCCTTCTTTAAAAATTAAGGTTTCATTCTCTAAACTATAGCTAACTAAGATTGTAAAGATATATATGTGTTTAAACAACACATATAATCAACCTTTGTGATTAAAACATAAAAAGTTCTTCATTAACCTCTACAAATATTTCATCTTGATCAAAAACTAGTGAGAAATGTTTGAGAATCTGAGATATATGATAAATTATGAAATCAAACAAAAAGATTATAAATAAAGGGTTGAAAAAATATGTGTAATCTTGATAAAATCGGTTTATTGTATAAATAACTATGATTATGGGAAAAAATATTGTAAAAATGTTTATAACATTAAGAAATAATATTCTGTAAATTTTGATACAATTACTACAGGTAAAATAATTATATAAGTTATTTAAGTAATTGAAAGAAAATAACTAACTAGAATAACTGAACCTGGTGAAGGGATGGAAAAATTATATGATTAATCTTATATTTTATGGGACCTATATATTAATTTTCAGGATCTAACTTGATGTTATGCTTAAATTACAAATTTTGAAAGATCTCTAATTCAAAAATATGAAATTTAGAATTTTTAGATATGTTCTGCTATTTTTGCCAAATATTGTCAGAATGCTAAAAATTATTAAAAATATCTCTATGATGATTTAGGATCTCCGAAAATTATTAGACATTATTTATATTGATATGTAAATTTTGATAAATTTTGGTAAATTTTAGAGATCTGTAAGTATTTTTGCTAATTTATTTGAATATCTCAAGATTTCCAGAAAATAATCTGTAAATAATTAACTTATGAAATTTTGACATAATTTATTAGATTTTTGTATATACCTACTGTAAAAATTTCGTGACATAAAAATATGTATAGCTGCTATAATAATATTTTTATCTGAGATGCTGAAAATTTTGAAGAAATATTAATTGTTTATAAATATTTTTATAGGAAAATCTACCAGAGTAAAAGGTGAGACTCATAGCCTCATTTTGTATTTATAAAGTTTTTGGGAGAAAAAGCATAATGTTTTGAGATTGATGCATATGTATAAGGTTTATGTGTTTCACTGTCATTATGATACAACCATTAATTCGGATGTGAAACTATCTATAGGTAGCGCTACTTAAAAAATTATTTTCTGTACCAATAGGATGATGTTGTGATGCTATATTATCTTATTTGTGATTTATATTGTGACAGTTATAAATGATTTGTATATAAGCAGGTTTAGTTGTAAATACGTTGCATCAGTGTATAAGTTTTGATATGATATTAAACCTATGATCTCATCAACTCTTTGTTGATTATTTTAAGTATGTTTTTTTAGAAAATCATCATGTCTAACGGCATAATGTTCTATTTTTATGTGTATAAGGGCTGGGGAGAAATAATGGTGAAAGTTTGTGTGAATCTGACCGTTAACCTCTACGATCTCAGTGTATCGGTGGACACTCATTTCCATCATCTCTGAAGATATAACACTTAGATATTATGTTTGTAGTAGGATTATATTATGTCAAAATTTAACTACTTATGATATGATGTAATCTTAACTTTAAATTATCTATGATTATGTGATATGATATGTTATGACATGTTCAAATATGTTACATTATTTATTCTTTTTGATCAATGTATTCTGAACAAGCAAGTCACATCCAATGCATTTCACGCTTCCGTTGGGATGTGACAGTATTGCTTTGGAGAAATTTGGTATGACATACAAGTATATGCGTATTTGATTTATTTGATATGTGTAGGTGTATCCATGTAGATACATGTTTAGTAAATGTTGGATATGTATTTGGTATGTATTTGACATTGTATAGGGTATATATGTATTTAACATTATGTATGCATGTGTTTTGGTATTGTATTGATGAAACTTGGTTTGTGTAATACCCGATTATTTTTCTAAAAGACAAGAAATTAAGAATAAAAGAAAGAAAAGCTATAAGGTCCAAGTGGAGGGACCAAAAGTGTCCAAAAGGACAAAACTTTGAAAAGTTGGTGTAAAGGTGGGCATGGTCGCCCACCCTCACTTCACATCACCATTTTCTTCGGTTCTAGAAAGAGAGGGCAGAAGAGAACTCTCGGTTTGTGGAAGAAGAAGAAGAAGAAGAAGTGAACGAATTCAAGGTAAGAATTCATGGTTTTTACATGTTTATGATGGGTTTTATCCCGGTTATGTGCTTATGTGTTGTGTTTGTGCTCGTGTGTATGTGTTTGGATGTCGTTTCTAGGTGTTTTAAACTCTTTTCAAGCGGGTTAAAAGGAAGAATACCCAAATTGCACCAAGTGAGTTCTAGACCCTGGTTTTTACTTGTTTTCAAACATCTTTGGGGGCTGAAAATGTATTTAAATGATTTTCAAATGTTTAAGTATGTATGCCCGTATGTATTGTGCATGAATGAATGTAATTCTTGAATGCTTATAGGTTATTCATGTTTAGAATAGCCATATTAAGCTTAGAACAGAGGGATTTGATGATTGGGTTGAAAACATACCGGAAACATGTTGAGCAGAAGGTCCATGCGCCTAGATAAGGCTCATGCGCCTGAAAATGCCTTAGAAAGAATTAAGTGTAATCCATGCGCCCAAACAGAGGGTTTTGACCGAGGTTGACTAGAGGCTTATTAATAATGTTGTTTCATGCATGATATGATTGCTTATGATTGTTCCTTATTATTGTTATTGCTATTATTATTATTACTTATAGTATGTGACTTTACGTGGTATGTTATTATCGTAACGTAAAGTATATCGTAATAATAAAGTGAAAGAGCAATAAAGAAAGAAGAGGAACATTAATGAAAATGTTAACAAGTCTTGCAAGCTTACAGGAGGTACACGACCATGTTGTCGTTAGCTCAACTGTGCTGCGGGTTAGCTACCCTATTATGCACACAGGGTCAATCAATTGAGATTGGCAGGACCTTTGCAGCGTGTCCTGGGTGATTGGGTTGGCCTTGTACATAGTACCCAGAACCCTTTCGAGGGATACAGTTGACCCTTTCGGGGGATATAATTGACCTTTTCGAGGGATACAGTTGACCCTTTCGAGGGATATAGATGGCCCATCACCCGTTTTCCATCGCGCATATAGTTGGGGTATTGCTCACTGGTCCATACAGAAAGTGAAACATAAAGATAAAAGTTTATAGAATAGACAAGGCCTACAGTAAAGAGAACGAACAATATTTGTTCATATAGTTTATGCGTGCTCGCATATACAGTACAGAGTTGTATTTTACAGAAAAGAGTATTTTCATATACAACATATAGAAAGTATTTTATTACTTATAAACTAGAGCTCGCTCAGCAACGCTGACTTTTATACATTTTCAGTTGGCAGGTAATTATTGCTGAGGATGGCACGAGGGTGAAGCTACTCGGCAGGGAAAGTCTGACATCCATTCGTACTCTGTGTTGTTGTTGTTTTGTAATGCATATAAACAAGTCTTTTGTAAACAGTCAATGATGATGTATTGCTTAACAACAGTGTTTTAAGTGAAGTGAATGGCTTTTGATAAATTATTTCCGCTGCTTAAGTTTGTTTAGTTGTAATGTTTAATGTTTTAATTGCTATGATTGACCAACTGTGAGGTTTTCGGGAACGGGGCCTTATAGTTTGACATGTATAGGTATATATGTGTATGTTATGGAAATATGTATGCGTATGCGTATGCAAATGCGTATGCGTATGCAAATGTGTATGCGTATGCAAATGCGTATGCGTATGCGTATGTGTATGTTATGTATATATGTATCAGGTATGTGTAGGTGTAGGTGTGTATATATATACACCTATATATATATATATATAATATATATATATATATAGGTGTCTATATGTATTTAAAATGTGTATGTGCGTGTCATGTATAGTCGACACCACCAGGGTTAGGAGCCTCATGAGGCGTCAAAGGTCAACTACCACAAGAGTACCCCCTTCACGACACGTCAAGGCGCAACCCACCTCATAGCCTAGCGGTCACAATTGAAGGGGGTAGTAACAATTTTGGGTGATGGTAACTGAGGGACGGATCTTCATGGTGAAATCCATATCAAGGTTCATCATTTTAACAATAGTGAGTTTGATCCTAAGATATTTTCAAGCAACCTTGGTCTTGATAATATTGATCCAAATTTTGAGGGACCGCAAACTCATAAGGTCGAGGGAACGGCCCTACATTTTGCAGAGCCTTCTCTTCATCCTGACTCATAGCTTAGATGGCGGGTGTGTAATTCATTATCTATTATTTTAGTTTTAATTAATTAATTATTACTTTACTTTTATAGCCTATTTTTGTTTTATTTTTGAAGATTTGAAAGTACGAAACTACCCTCATGACCAAACAATGGTGAAAAGGGCTTTTGTTGGTCCTTAATGTTACTAGAGTTACCTCAGATCTATTGAACATGTCCTAAATGAAGCACTCTATCGAACATGAGAAACTACAAATGCTCGTCGATTGAATGATACATTATCGGAAGCACACCAAATTATGGTGACAAGAGTAAAACAAATAACCGAGGGGAGTTCAAGCATTGGAAGCTTGACTTCGACATCAATAGTCTATGCAATCCGCAAAGGATATCGTCATATGATTAGCACGTAAGTGTTAATTTAAATCTAATTTAACACATATACATACACATATATGTATATATATACATACACACTAATTTATAATGATTTATTTATTCAAGTGAATTGAAAACTAAAGGTGAAAGACCATGACTAGTTCGCTTAGACAAATACTAACACCAAATGCCATAGGTAACTTTTTCTCAGCATCAGATGAACTAGGTAAGTGTGTTAACTTTGTGTGACAATGTTTCTTTGTAACACTTAAATCTCAGTTAATACATCATTGTAGATCGCGAAGAAGGGTGAGGACCCCGACTGGCGAGACTTTTATAAAAAGGTCCATCAAAGACTGTCGGTGGTTGACGACGTGGCCTTATGAGGAGGCGCGTAAGTAACAATAAGATTTTTATATATCTTTATACAAATTCAGTTTTTTATTAATAAACTTCCTTGGATTTGAAATCGGAAACCTAATCTCAAGTTATACGGGGATAGTCACTCAAACTACTTCACATTCTTTCATTTACTTCAACATAAATATATGATGAGTTCACTCTAAGAGAAAAAAATATCTTCACAAAACATAATATTAAAATTAAAATTAACCCATTCGGTATTATCATTACGGTGGTGGTGTGTGGATGGAGATCTTAGGTTGACCGCTATTAAGTTTTCGTTGTGCGCCTATTGGTGTGTTATTGGATAATGCACAAATTTATGATTTTAGCCTCTTTGGCCAAAAGTATAAGCTTTTTGTTATCATTTTTGCTTTTGGCATCATATAATTATATATCTATATGAATTATGAAACGAAAACGTTTATTATCTGAATTTAATATCTATATAAAATGATGGTAACATACTGTTGATCAACACGCCTAAGTAATCGAAGTCCATTTTACTAGTCAAATTGTAAAACATGCATTGAATCTACAATTACCCTCGTTTGAATTCATCATCTTTCAATGATTAAAGTGTATGAATAACTTTTTTCCACTTTTCACACACTTTACATATTACCCTCCTCGCTTCATGTTTTATTAGATACGCAATCTCCTTACTTGTTGGTAGGGGTGTGCATGTCGTGGGCTGACTCAATGAAAATGTTGAACCGATCTGGACCGGACTAAGACTAACCTGAAACACACTAAATCGATCTAATCCCCGGTCCTTATTTTTTCACTTAATTTAGTTACGGACACGGGTCAGTTCAATTTATCCATTTGTTGACCTATAATCATTTTAGGAGTAAGGATCTCGAATGCCAACCTGAGAAAACCAATGAACCAACCCGAAACACGTTAAATTGGTCCGGTACTTTTTGTCCTTGATTTTAAATTATTTGGTTTTGGACCCGGGTCGGTTTGGTCCAGGTTGATCCGATCGTTGACCAATATCCTAGGGGTAAGAACCTCGAGTGCCAACCCGAGAAAATAAAACCGATGAGCAACCCAAAACACAAAAAATTGATCGGGTCCTCGGTACTTGTTTCTCAATTTATATGGTTTTGGTCTTGTGACGGATCGGTCCGGTCCTCGACCCATAAACGACCCTAGGTGCATACTTTGATCAGTGAGGGTACACTTGTTTCAACTTGATTTTGCTTGTTATTTGGATCTCACTTATTAAAGTAGTCATTTCTTGACATGATCTTAAACACAACATGAATACTCCATGCAAATAATTATGTTTTGGGTTGTATGTCTCACAAATATAATAAATATGTTGTGTTTGGGTTGAAATCTTAATCAAACGGTTTGCATCTTATTTGACATGCTTAATCTGTTTAATTAACCAGGTTTATTTAACTAATCAATTTAAAACTAGAATAAATAAAAAGATGAAATTATGTATTTTTATATGGTTAGCCACCAATATGTTTTTGACTCATTTAATCAATTTATTACAACTCATTCAGGTTAAAGTTAGTATGTTTGATACAAATAAATGTACGGGTTATGTTTGGGTTCATCAATTCAACCCATCAACAAAAGACAATTACGAGCACCATATTGACATTGACTAAGAGCCTTTCGTCGCATACTAAACCATTTTTCTTTCCTTTAATTCGACTTGAATGTTACAAAACTTGCAAACGCATTCATCCTGTTTCAATTCTTATCAAAAGAAAAAAAACAATTGAAGTTTTGATAACTACCATAAAAACCCTTTTGAATCATTTTGTGTTGTTTGTTTTCTATCTTGAGATAGATGCAGAAAAGTTGAATGGAATCTAAAGAAATCAAACTCTTGCATTTCTTGAATGGAGATCAAGTTGCCCCTTGTCATTTTTCACATAAAAGTGAATAGTGAGTACCAAATTTTCTTATCTTCTGTTTGAGAATTTCTTTTAATGTAAATTGGTGGTGGAGGAGCCTTTACCTACCGATGAATACTATTTTCACGTAATTAAAAAGGTAAATAAAAATGTCACTTTATAAAATTATGAAAAAAAAGACTTTTTATAAAGGTTTTGTGGAGGATACATGCAATATAAAGGTAGAGGATTAATGGCATGAATCAAGAAATATAGGCGGTGGGACAAAAGTTCAAACAACTAGTAATGTACACGTACAACTATAAGAAAGAATTTGTATAACTTTATCTATAAGAACATAAAAGTATTGTACGGGCTTTTTTAGGAAGATATGACAAAAGGTGTATATAGATTTCATAAGGATTGTTGAAATATAAAGGTATCTAAATTACTGTCACTTTTAAATTTTTAATCAACTTAGCCTATTGTAAAATGATTAAACTATGTTATATATTTTTTGAGTTTTATTTGTTTAATTTTAGAGGCAAACATTCTTTTTTAAGCATCACTGTTATTATTTTGTTAGAGTTGCAGTCATTAGTGCTAATAGGAGCTCGGATGTTGTTTGTTGGAGGTCATCACTTTGGTTAAAGGATTTGCATCATCAATACATGTAAGGAGACCATCAACACCTGACAATAATGCAAGAAGCAGCATCATCACAAAATCTATGACATTAGCAAGTGTTTTTTGGTGTTTCTAGTTCTAATATTGGTATCAATGTATTTGATCGACGGTTATTTTAGGTGGAATATTGTATGGTTTCTAGATGTTTTTTGAAACCACTTTTGTTTCTACGCAATTCACTCCTTCAATTCACTCCTTCAACCGGTAGATGTCAACTATATAGACTTTTATAAGATACGCTCTTCAAGCTAGTGGATGTGAACAATAAGATTTCATACACTATATCTAAGTGAAAAAATAAATTTATACTCAACTTAAGATCGTCCTATTTTGCTCAAAGTTGGATTTGTAAATGGTCGATTGCGAGTCAATCTAGTTAATGGTAAGATAATCCAATAAACAATCGGGAATTCTATGAATATATGGTCGATTAGTTGAAAAGTTTATTTGCAATATGGTAAAAGATGATTATGTCGATTTTTGGAAATAGAAATATATATGAAACATTAAAGTAGTGTTACTTGACTTCAAATCCATCAATGTCATTGCAATTGTTTTTATTTTAGCGATTAGTTTTTGCTAGTCTATTTTATAAAATTTTGTCCCGCATAAAAGAGTTAAACCAAAAGAAATAGAAACAAGATGTATTTTTGATGTAGCAGTAGACTTAGGATGTAGACAAATAGTATGAATTAAAAATAAGAGTTTGTTTTAATTTGTTTACTTAAGCTTCACTGAACAAACATAAGCATTTAAACAAATGGATTTTATTATTTCTTTGTATTTATTAAAGGGTATATCTTTTGTATTCGTTCACGAACATACATAAGATATATAATTATAAAAAAAATTGTATATCATAAAAGTATTAATTAGTAGGTCATACTTCACTTTATACTGCCCTTCATAGTCACTTTGTACTACAAATTACACATGTATAAGAAAACTATGCCAAAACATATAAGCCTAGGATTTCTAGCGACTACCGGTCAAATCTATGATTTCTAGGTTTATTAGTCAATAACACATTCAAATTAACTAAAAATGAAAAAAATAAATAAGTTTTATGAACTTTATAAACTTGCATCCTTCTTACCTCATTGTGAGATATAAGTCGGAGTGGTCTAACCATACGCTAGTCTTTTTGCGGATGGTTTTCAAGTCGTTCGCATACTTCACTTCTTGTCCTCTATATTCTTTTTTTTATTTTTTTTTCTTCGGGAATCCCAATTATACTTTTTTTTATCAAATCATTATACTTTTTTTTATCAAATCATTATACTTTTTTTCAATCAACCTACTTTTCTTTTCATTTAATTGTTTTCCAAAACTGTGAATTCCTTGATTTTCTCATGTAAAATTTTTTTTCCATGTCTTTGTGCTTGAAATAGTAACTATTGATTTCTCTAGTTATTTTAAACCACTAAAGGTCATAAAAGTATTTACTTGAAAAGAAATAAACCCTAAATAAGCAAGATTCATATATCTTAATACACTTATCATTTAGATTACTTAACTTTTAATATCTATAAAAAGGATTCATAATATTTAAGTAATACTGAAATTTGAGTAGTTTTTACTTTTATGATAAAGTGTGAGTGACTTTATTAGATTAATCATAAATCGAGTTTCCAATTCATGATTTTATCTGATGTAGGCGAAGCAAAAGATAACCAATTGAACCTATTAGTTCTCACAAAATACCAAAAATAATTTTTTTAATTATCGTTGATTTACAAAAAAATATCAACAATCAAGATAATCACACACTAACACACTTTTGTAATAGAAAGAAAATGATTTGTCATAAACTTCAAAAACTTATCTATCTCCCAAAAATTACATGAGTATAAAAAAGAATGCAAAAGTCGAATGAGGCTCAAAACACAAACGGACTAAAAATGGGGCCACAAACAAAGTCCAACAAAAAATTAAAAATAAAATTAAAATTTTAAAAACAAACTCATAGAATAAGTTGTTTTTGGACTGAAACGATTACCCAAACCGTCATTTATGATCATTTTAGCGAAGCCCTCTTGACAAGCGATCATAAACCTCTAAAAACAAAATAACTTGCTCCTTCACACCATTATCTCAATAGAATAATGATAATGTTTGTAACGATTGTATTTAGAAATATTACAATTTTGTATATGGATATTGAAAAGGCATGTGGCTAACTAGTTCGTTAAAAACTCGAGCATGTTGGCTATTATCTGTGCATACTAAAAGTTACTCGCTATTACAAAACCCCGACCCTGTTTTTCTTGTATATTAGTAGTTTATGTATTGTATTGTTCAAGTTTTATAAATTTAATATTGCTTTTACCTTATTATATGATTCTATTATAAAAAGTATCAAATAAAATTATTAAATCTAATAAAACAAGATCAACTCATCAAGGCTCATCTTGTCGGTTTGAAAACAATATATAGTCGCAAATATCAATCATCTTTAATCTACCTTAAAATGTCGAACCTTGGAACAAATGATAATGCTCATGTTTTGTGTTCTTAAGATCATGGGTCCAAATAGTTAGAAATGTTTTATGCAGTGCATACATCAGCTTTAAACAATCAAACCCTCATCGGATCTTAACGGTAACTAAGTCAAACATCGAGTACGCACTTAGTTTTAGCATAAATAATCCAACTTAATAGAAAGAAACATGATAGTTGCAATCATAAAATAACACTATTAGTGACAATGACATCATTAACATTTAACAATACATACCCCAGTACAATCATACTCCTTTGCACCCAACATCAACTCATCAACCCCACAACCTTTTACCCACACACCAAATCTTATTTTCATCACCTTAAAACATTTCAACAAAATCCGCATATCATTCAGTACATAAACATCTCTGCAGAAGCCAAAATCGGCTGATTAGCATAAGCATAACTCAGTGAGTCACTCATCAACTCATCCACAAACTCACCACCACCACCATCGGCGCCGCCACAACCACCATCGCCGCCGTACATGAAATCAATAATATCATTCAACAACTGCAGCTGGTGGCTGAGCTCCGCCACCTGAGTTCTCAGAACTAGATTCTCCATCTCCACATTGACAAAACGTTGAGTGGTGATGTTAGCACTCGATATCATCTCGTTGTTCTTCTTCCTGAGTTGACTCAGCTGAGTCGTGAGATCGTCCAGATGCTTCTGCTTCTTCATTCTTGATCTCCTTGCTGATTCGCGATTCGATATCATCCGATTCTTCTTCTTCTGATCCATTATGGTTTGAAGATCTTCTTCAGACCCTGATGATGTTGTTGTTGTTGTTGTTGTTCCACTAGAGGACGCCATTAAAGTACCTTCGAGTTGCAGGTTTTGAGGTAGAAGATGATGAATTCAAACAGAAATTCAAGATGATTATTGGGTTTTATACTTTTTATGTATATAGATATATAAATTTAGACTTATGATGACGATTATTATTATTATTATTATTATTATTAAGGTTTACTGTATATAGAGAAAAACAGAGCAAGAATCATGAAATGTAATAAAACCAGTAGAGGAAGACGACTGAAAACGATTGAACTAAATGGGTCCTTCGTCTGTATGTGGAATTGATCATAAACCCCGAAAGAAACAATTCACTGAGGATTTGAGTCATGAATTTCAAACGTTAACAACGATTGATTGCACATTAATGTTGATTTCTGATGACAACACACGAAAGATTAAAACTTTAAAAGGGGGAGAACAGAAACAGGGGATTATTGAAGCAGAAATTAAGATCAAAATCAAAAGATTGATGAAATGTAAATGGAGATTTGATATGGGTTTTTGATGAAGAAGATGGAGATGATGACGATCATATGGATCATAGAAAGAGAAGAAGGAGAGGGGGAAGGAAATTGGGGAGGATTGTGGGGTGGATTTATAGGGAAAATTTGGAGAAAAACAAGCAAAAAGGGGATGGTAGTGGAGATCTTGATAATAAGATTAATTCAAAAATGGTGTATATGGAATCATCACTTTGATTACTATGTTTTTAACCATGATGAGTTTGCTACATTATTGATATTTGAGATTGAAATAAGAATTTGTATCTTTCTATGTGTGTTCAACTTTATGTCTATTCATTGCATACATCAACTCTTTTAAACTTTACTTTTGGTTTACCTTTTAACTAGTTACCAAACAATAAATCCGTGCTTCTCGATTAAGATTGGTTCGGTTTAAATCATAATAAGAAGTTTTGATTATTGAAAATGTAAAATTGAACCAGTTGGGTTAAGTTTTGGTTTTGGTTAATTGTATAAATAGTTAGCTTACAATTCGGTTAACCAACTGTTAACCGACGATTGGACATAAATTTTAAGGTTTGACTTGTTTGATTCAAGATTAATATTGATTTTGAAACTTTTTAAAGTTGAAGATTTCAAGCAAATTTAATATACATTTAGACCCAAATATGTGTTGTAATGAACATTCCAATGGCCAACTAGAATACTTCTCTTTTAGTTTTGATGTGTCGGTTTATAATTACAATAGATGTATATTTATAAACATAAATTATTACAGGCCTTACATATCAAGACAATGAAAGGTTTTCTGGTGTGATGAGGTTAACAATTTACTTATCTTAGGAGGTTTTTTTCTAACCAACAACAAAGACCAAGATAGTTTGAACTTTGGAACGACACCCACAACTCTGATGAGGATCAAACTATTATGCAAGCAATCGGTATCAACAACTTAGCAATATGGAATAATATGTCACAATAAAGGTTTGAATTTTTAAAGCTACATGATCTAGTTATGTAAAACAATAATAACTTGGTTTCTTTTAAGACGTGCAACAAGTCAGATTGATGGGTCATGTCATGTCAAACCAAATAATAATGTGTCATTTATGTTGACCTAGTTATACGTTGGGCTAGCTCGTGTCCTAGTTTTGTGTTAGCTTTGGGTCACGTGCATATTTTCAACCGTTAAGTATATTTGATAATATTAAAATAAATTTGAAAAGCTAACGAACTAGCTATGTTCAACTTGACTCAGTTCTATTGTTTATACGACTCAACTAGCTAAAACTAAATTACAGTGATCTTTTTCAAACTAACTATTAACGACTACCAACGAATTGTGAGTCGCTAATTTAGTTGCACACTTGCACCACCCTAATTATACCTGTTTATTTGTAAAAGTATTGGCCCAAAACTTTAATAGCCCAATTGATAAAAGGATATTGGGTTCGGTTTTTTACTTGTTTTGAGATCATTAAAATAAAATTGTTTTTGTTTGGGCCCTTATGTATCCAATTAACTTTGTAGACCAAAGGAACCCATAACAGGCCTTTTAATAAAATCAAGATGAATTAAGTGAACATGCTAGTTGATTTTTCTTTTATATATTTATTAAGGGTGAGAATGGTACTATAGTGTTACCATTTGAAAAATATCAATACAAACAATAAGTGAAAATATAACTGAATACCTAAGAACCCTAGAAACCCGACCCAAGGAACCTGAAACCCGAATAAAAACCAAATAACACCCCTAAGTCTCCTCATGCGCGCGCGTAGATGCTAGAATAAAACACAACATAAGACTTTAAAAACTTTAAAGACTTATACATATAAACCAAATAAAAATTTATTCTCACACCAATGTGAAACAAACCCATTTCTCAACTCATTTAAGAATTTGAGATTTCGACATCTAGTTATATTTCAACATCTCATTTAATACTTACACCAAGACATTATTCATAAGTGCTCATCGTAATCACTATTGTATGCTTAAAATTTGTATTCTTCGGTCAACAGAATATTATACTACAAAATTAAAATGGCTTAATAACAAAGGAGTTGAAGCTATAACGTGAAGCCAGGGATAGAATTTCTAGTTGTACGGAATATTCCTATTTAGAAAAAGTAAAACGACATAAAAAAAGATTAATTTGTTATATAACTATTATAAAATTTTAACGGACCAAAGAGTCCAGCTAATGTTATATTTTATGTAGGTCCTTCCAACAAATAAGCTTTTAATATAAAAAGTTAATTACACATACGATCGTGTAATATATTCATATTGTATTTAGGGAATATTGTATTTAGGGAGATGGAGTAAAGCCAAGTATTATTCAGAAAAAAAAACTAAGCTAAATGGATTACCATACCCTTAGGTCTGTGGTCTCACTATCAGTTAAATATTTACCGGAATTCACGAATTTTGAAAATAGGACTTTTTTGAAATGAAGTTAACAAGGGGAGAAAATCTCAGATAATTTTTACATTAAGGGTTCCCCACTGTTAGGGGCGGGTTCTGCTAGTCTCTCTCCCCAAAGATGTTGATGATGTGATGATGTTGATGATGTTGATGATGTGATGTGACTTGTCTTGGGTTCTGAGAACTCGCTCTTGCCAAGGGCGGGTTCTCAAACAAATAATCTCCTCCACACATTATAATATTAGTTTTATATTATTAAATATAAATATTAATTTTATTCCAAAAGATATGATTGTTTAAAAAAACCACCATTTTAGATGGGTTTCATCAATCCCATTCAATTAAAACAAATAGCATCAGTGACTTTCATATCCAGTCCTTCACTAAAAACCCTTCAAACCGAAGTACTGAACACTTACTATTGGAATAATATAATAAAAAAGTCATTAAGTGTTGAGGGTTGCACTGTAATTTGAGCCTCAAAACTATAATGGTAAGATACGCAATCGATATCAGGAAAGTGGAAACAGGTACTACCTTGAGAAAACGATACTTTGCCAGCCTCTAGACTCTATGGCTGATGGAACCATCCTCAGGTTTCTGATAATACAAAATCACATAGGATCGTTAGAAACTAAAAATAAAAAATCTTCTATTTAATTAATAGTAAATAGTTTGGTTAAACAATATGTCAAATCAATCTTCTATATTTTGGAGACAGAGGGAATACTCATAAAATGACATCTGACTGTGAATCGTTGTAATATTACATATTTAATAAGAAAGAAAACAATAATCATCAAAACCTTCTTATAGAAACTTGGGATTGTGCCAACTTCAGCACTCTTTTGTTGCTTTTCTTTAAAAATATCAAGCAAGATTCTTTTTGTTTCAAGCTCTACAAAACAAGGTAGATGCATACCAGTTAAGTAGCAATTAACCACCAAATAAATACCCACAATATAATCATAACTCACAAGCCACAAGGTTTTGAAACTCGCCCTTGCCAAGGGCAGTGTGTCATTCTTATGGTTTATGTAGTGATTTTTTGGAAGTGTGATGATGTTTGAAATGTGGTGATTTATGATGATAGGATGGTAGTATTTATAGGAGTTTTTTGGAATAAAATTAATAGTTATTTTTAATAATATAAAACTAATATTATAATGTGTGGAGGAGATTATTTGTTTGAGAACCCGCCCTTGGCAAGAGCGAGTTCTCAGAACCCGAGACAAGTCACATCACATCATCAACATCATCACATCATCAACATCTTCGGGAGAGAGACTAGCAGAACCCGCCCCTGGCAGGGGCGGGAACCCTTAATGTCAAAAATGTTCGAGATTTTCCCCTTTGTCAACTTCATTTTTAAAAAAGTCATATTTTCAAAAAAAATTCGGAATTCACCGATGCACGATCCCACCATTTTTTTGTGTAATTAATTTTTTTACTTTTTTTATAATAAAAATACATTTGAACCTTAAAGTTTTTACAACACCATATCTACTTCAGATGACTTTCTAAACCAATCTTGAAATATTAGTCATGGGTTCATCATCACACTCTGCTAAAAAAACAACACAATTTTGAAATTCTCGTCGAAAAACCAAACCTCACAACCACCTTCTCAAAAACTCACCAGTTTGACACTCTAGCATATTATTCGTCATTCCAACTGTTACCCTACTACAACCAGTACACACCCTTTACTATCTCGCAAGGTCCACGGTTCTGATGTCACAAACGTATTCAAACAATTGTCAAGAATATCGATGTGAGGGAAAAAAGATGCCGAAGAAGGATGAAAATGAGGAAGATGAGGAAACAACAAAAGTGCATAGGAAAAGTACTGCAAAAAGAAAAGTAAAATCTAAAAGATTAACTGGTTTAAAATAAGTTCCGTTATCGAAAACATGGATATATTGTTCGGAATATCTGGTTATCGGTAATGAACAAAATCATCAAGACACTTTTGGAAGAAGGTTAGTTCTTAACCTTTAAATTTCTTGTTTGAATTTATTTTTACTATTTAGTTTAATTTTATTTATGGTTTATGCGTAGGTTATTGCGTATTTTAGACTAAAATAAAATGCAAAGAATGAAGTTTAGATCAACTATATTCAAAATTGAGAGATTTAAACCATGCAATGAAAAGTGGAGTTCTTTTTAGAGCTTTGCGGTGTAGTGTCGATGATGTAGAAGAAGTGATTCGTAAAGCGAATTCTAACTACAAAGAGATTTGCAAGAAAAAAAAAACTTTTTCATTCATGCAAATGTGAAATGTTGTTCATTCTCATCCTGAATGAGCCAACATTATTATAATGGGTAGTGAGGCCCAACCGAGTAAAAGAGAAAAAACAAGTGAATTCGGATACTACACCGCATCTTCGAAAGCTTAATTTATGAACATTGTTATCACACGTCCGTCCTGTCTGATTGATTCACCTTCGATTATTCAATCAAGGAAGATCTCAACGATGATGAGAATGTAGAATAGAGAGGCCGCCGAGAAAAGGCAAAAAAAACCAGCCGCAACGACGACATCACAGGTAGAACTTTTGTCAAAAACCGAAATCTTCAACACCGTAACTAAAACCAAAGCTAAGTGTAGAACTCGTCTTCAAATGAAAAGTTACGACTTATGCAAGAGTAACAATAAATTCGTGTTGGATTGACGTACCAACAACAAAAAGCATTGAAAAAACAACAACAACAAGCGAACTTGAATTCATATTAAAATATCATCCAGCGTATTCTAGGTCAATGTTGGAAGTTGTTTTTCAACGAGTAGAAAAAAACGTAATGTTAGAGATGAAAGTTCCCATAAGAGATGTTATCTTGAATTATGTATTTTTTTATTATTTCTATGTGTTTATTTATTTTTACTGGTGTACTTTTATAATTAATGAAGTTTGTTTAATGTTTTAGTGTTTTTAATTTAGTAATAAATATTAAAATGTAAATACAAAAAAATTAATTGAAATAATGAGAAAATGAAAAAATAAGAAAACTTAAATGACATCATGCAAAATAGGAAAAACTTGAAAAAGCTTAGGAAAATAAGAAAAGTGATATAACGCCAACGTGTCACGTGAGAAAAAAAGAACAAAAAATGAGACGATTGTCAATGGTCTTATAATCGATAACTAATAAAAATATACTTGTGATTCCTATTATTCGTTTTTTTAAAACACATGTGATTTATGACGTGAATGTACGTTAAGTATATACAGAATTTCAGCTCGACCTTGATGTAAATTAGGATTACAAGTGTTTTGCTCATTACAAGTGCATGGATGCATGGATGAGTGCGAATATTCCGTACAAATGTTGAAGAAATCGTGTGTGGTGGGGCTTAATGGTGACACATAGATCGTTTAGGATGGTGGTTGGTATCCAAACTAGAGAGGAATGATGAAGTGGGTGAGATGAAGAGGTTTTAATTTTTAAATATTGTGTTTTGTTTATTAAAAAAAGTTATTTGATCATTTTCAAAACGTTTAATGGAAAATTTAACATTTGTTAGGTTCAAAGACATAGTGTATTACAAACTCCATGGTTTAAGGATATCTAGCGTATCTATCTTATATAATAAAAGAAAGCTTTTTTTAATAGGTCTCATTTTCACACAAATCCTTTCTCATAATTTTACACGTGTCATTACTCCCCTCCATTTTATTCCACATGGCAGCTTTTTAGTATGTCATTTCCATGTGTCTATTGCTAATGACTACTGGTACGTTCCAAAAAAATACACGCGGACCTACAATTAAGACCCGGTTTTCTGTTCGGGTCTTCACAAAAAGCATTTAACCCTAATTTATTTCATCACACTCTTTGCAACCAACGGCTGTGACATTCGACGGCAACTCCGATCCACCAATCGGTTGTTCTATAATCAATGTTTTCATCTGTGAGATTCAGATTGATGATTAACTAGATGGTGATAGCACAATCGGTTGTTTTTTCAGGTTGATTTTGTTTCTATTGATCTTACTTCAGCATCTTCTTTCTCATGGATTTGTTGGTGAGACTCTTGCTTTTTTGAGTTTTAAGAAGTCCGATTAAAAGGGCTTGAGTTGGTGTTTATGTGTTCGTGGTTTGCTAATGAATCAATCAACGATTCATTGTGTATTGCTTGGGCATTCAAATTAAGAAGAAGATGGCCGGCGAGTCCAAGTCCACCCCCACCACCATCACCTTCGTAAATCTCTAGCAAAATTCAGCTGCTCTGTTTTGTTTTGATCTTTTGATTTCAATAAATTCTCTTAGAGATAATGACAAGGACCAACTCTACCATATACATCGATTGGTAAAGGCTTTAGACCCCAACTGGAAGGGCCTCAAAATTTGGAACAATTCATGACTCGTATTTGATATTGGTTGTTCCTCGATCACACATATCCAAGCATAAATATAGCAACATATTACAACACTTCTAATTCTGGTTTATTTTACATCACCTTATGAGTGTGGGTAGATATAACTAAGCTTTCTTCTTTGAAATTTTGTTGATTTGGATGGGAATTTGTGTTCTATTGCAGCTTTATCATGGGTCTTATATGGCAAAAAGCACTGGATTGATGTTTGGAAGAACACCACCAAGTAACTTTCCAAGTTCATCATTATTTCTCACCTCCAATAGTACATGCATGGATATGATTATGTTCATCTCGGTATAATTATGTTCTACTTGGTAAGAGATTAATACTGGAAAGAAATCAACAATACTTCTATATACCTTTTGTTAACTTTTTAATTGTATCTTAAACAGAAACAATATTATACTCAAGTTTAGTTCATGTGGCAGGTATTTCATGGTTAACTATTTGTTTTGAGATCTACATGTATAATCACGGTACCCAATTGTTTTGAGATCTACATGTAATGTTTTGAGATCTACATGTATAAACAAAAGCTTAAAAGGATAATTTATGTATGTTTCTAATGTTTTTCCAGGCATATATTTAAAGGGTGAATACTATGACAGTTGTATGTTCATATGAATTTTGAGTAGATAAATGGAAGTTCAAGTTCGCTCATGGTCATATAAGCAAGCTACTACCATCATTTAAGAGTAATAATGCATCTTTTACTTTTTTCACAGTTTAGTAAGTTTATGACTTAAATAATTGTTAAATTGTAACAAATGACAATGCTATTGGTTTTTGCATTTTGTTTCACCCTTATTTGTTTTTTTATAGCTTAATTGTATACATATTCTATATAAGTTGGTTCAGATCTCTTAATGATTTACATTTATGAACCATTAAGTGTTTCACCCTCATTTGGTTTTTTTCTAAAAGACTTATTAGGTCATGTTACTACGAAACATTGATTAAAGACAGGGGTTATGCAATGGGACTCGACTAAATTTCTTATCACTAGCACCACGTGTTGTAGAAACGAAAGTAATATCAGGAAGTAATATAGGCAATCGAACATTCATTCCAAGAACTTTTTTTAACACCATCAAACAAGAAGATTTCATTTAAGTTAAAACAAAGATAATTTTCTATTTCTGTATGCTTTGCTATGATAATAAATAAAAATCAAGGGTAATCATTATCTTGAATTGGTTTGTATCCGAGGCAACCAGGCAACCAGACTGTTAGTCTTTTCACATGGTCAGCTCTACGTCGTTTTGTCTAGAGAAAAAAATAGAGATGGACTCAAACTTGTAATTGTTGATAAAAATGATATTCTTACTAATAAGACGGTCAATGTTATATATAAATAAGTTTTAGAGATCTGTAATTTGTATTTATAGCTATAAATTTATTAAGTGTAAAAGTATTATCAACATGTATTATAATTGAAACTTTATAAAATATAATAGGTATATGTTTATTATAAATGTTTATTAATTTTAAAATTTGTTTGACTTGTATCCGTGTATCCGCGCGGGCTTATAAGCTAGTTTAATATAGATTAAGGATCAAAACTACGAATAGATGTATACATGTATTGTAAGGTTATCATGAAACATTTTCAAGGTTGATCTTTGTTGTATAATGGTTTTAAACATTTTACAAATTCAATTTTATCTAGTAGGTCACGGGATTCTTTTTATTTCTAGGTCATGCGAAGGGGGCCAATCCAAGATCGTACTGTTCCTCTACAAAGACAGCGGACGCTCTCAATGGCTTGTAATTTTAACATAAGAAAGTGTAATTCGTACCATAACATGATTTGCATATTGATGAAATCGTTTTCAACTTAAAAAACACCATGTAATATGTTTTTCAAAGCTTCTCTTAAACCTTTAATTTCTTCATCATCAAGTTCGTCTTGCACAACCAGGTTAAGGATATGAATGACACATCAACAATGAGAAAAATTCATTGTTGAAATTGGTTGATATTCTAACATTTTTTTGCAACCGCGTTTGCATTATTCGAGGTATAACCAAACGAGATTGAAAAATGTTTGTTTTGTAATTTAAAAGTTGTTATTACTTTATCTAAAATATTTAATATTTTTTCTTTGATATGCGGGTACTCTACGATATGCGAATACATAAACAATTCATTTACAATTGTACGTTTCATTTTTGTTATGTATTAGGAACACAAAGCTACAAACCGGATGGAAAGAGTGATCAAACATGATTATTAAGTTCACACTAGTTTATGAATTTTCAAGGCCTAAAATAACTATTATTTTGCAATATTACCACATTTTTAACACAATCACATCTAAGGGTAGGACAACTGCTATGATGATAACATAGCTAGAGGGTTTCTTTAATCATCCTTGACTAACATGATGCTAACTTCTTTTTAAGAGTTTTGATTAAACCAACATGTCCTACTAATTTTTATGCCAACACATGAAGTTAAAAGTAAAAACCCTAAAAATCAAATTCAAATAATATAAAATAAAAGAAGTTATACAGATCATCCCTAAAGTTTGTTTAGATTTCATCTTTGTCTGTGAGATTTAAAATTTATAAGATTAGTAAATTATATTTTTATATAAAAATATAATAAAAAGTTGGGACCCATTCCTACACCCACCCAACTTTTCTTCCTTGATTCTATGACTCTAATCAACTTCTCCAACGACTCTTCGGTCATTTTCTCCCCGACTCTCCAATCATCTTCTTCGACGAACGTCCATTCATCTTCTCTTACAACTACGACTTTTTCGATCATCTTATTCACAATCAACTTTGAACGAACGAAACCCACTTCATAAACATAACAATCAATTGCTAATGTAATTACTCAAGCAACATCAAATCAAAACCCATTGAAATGGCATTAAAATAATATAAGAAAACCACAACATTTTCTACGGATGCAATTTCAATTGCAGTTTCAAAAAATTTCGCTTTCATAAACAACTACTACATATTTCTCGTCATATTCACAATCGATTATGGGTCTAGTCGATAATGTTTTACGGATCTGGATATGAGAGATGTCGTGGTGGATTTGAGTGAAAGTTGAGAACTGGATCTAGACGAAGGTTGTGTGATGGTGGTGGTGGCAAGGTGGGAGGACGATGGTGTGAAGATGCGACGGTGTTGCGATAAGGTGGGGCGTTCAAGAATCCAAAAGAAGGAGGAGTACGGGTTGGTGAGTTATGAGTTTATTTTTATAATTTATTGTGTTGTTATTATTATTATTTTTTTATTATTACGGTTTAGGGCAATGTTTTCAGAACCGGATCGGACGTCGAACCGGACGTCTTACTGGTTTGGTGGTCAGACCGGTCGGACCGGTTGGATCGGATTTAACTATATTTTAATTATATATATATATATATATATATATATATATATATATATATATATGTAAATATGTAATTAAATATTGGTTGGAAATAAGGGTGTGAACAAAGTGGAAATAACCCCTTGTCCCATATTGGTGTGACAAATAAAACATTATGTGTTTATATGTGATAACAAGGTGAAAGGTATTGAATGTCTTTATGATATCTTTTATACCATGACCTACCCGCGCGCAGGGAGGGGTGCAAAAACGGGTTTCTGGCTGGAAAATTTGGGTCGCCCGTGCACGACATGCGGACACGAATGCCATTTGAAATAAACCGGGTCCACGTGAAGCCGGTTTTTTGTTTTTTTTTTGCTCTTAATTTTTGGTTTAACACCCCGTTTTTACTATATTTTCTACTCATCAGCTATATATTTTACTTAAAGATTGAAATTAGGATTGTAAGCTTTTATTTTCTATATCAAATTATATTACACCCAAATAAAGTTGTATACTCTTATTCAGCATGTTGTAAGCTCGTATAAATTATGTTTGTCGCGATTAAACTGTTTTGTTGTACCCAAATAAAGTTGTATTTATACTCTTATTCGGCATGCTTTTCGATTGGACTTTTCTATTTAACAATTAATTTAATTTAATTTGAATATTAACATAGAATAGGTAATTCAAAACTTTTTTTTAAATAATGATTTATAAGGGGGAAATGTCAAAACTTTTAAAATTAGCTTTCAGGGGGAGGGGTATGACAAGTACAAAAGGACGGTATGTATAGCCCAACCTTTTTTTAAATTTTAACTTCAAAAACTAATGGATATTCAACCGAAGGATTAAAAATGTTACATATTTTCAAACCTTAGAATTTAGAACTAAACATATATATTTTTTAATCATAGTGAAATTTAAGCATATTTTAAGGATGATCCATGCAATTTACTATATAAAATAACTATAATACCAGTTTCCAAATAGCCAAGAAAAGTCTAAAGTTTTGGTAGTTTCAAAATTCCAAGTTGGGAACAAAAGAACCACCGCCACCCATATCTCTTCTAGTCTCTTATCTTCTCCATGTGTGTGTGATTAATAGTCCACAACCAACAAGAAGTGAAAAAGTTGTTCTAGATAAGCTGATCTAGTGGTGGAAAGGTAATACATGATGGTGCCTAAGGGTGTTTTAGCATAAAGCGCAAATCCAATAATGATGGGCAGCTATGGCGGTGGAGATAGGGTTTTGGTGGTGGTGATGGGTGATTGTGATGGGGGTTGTAGTAGTGGTGATGGTGTTTATGGTGATGGTGATGGGCGGTTGTGAAGGTGGTTATGGGTGAATATGGTAGTGGTGATGGGGGCTGTGGTGATGGTGATGGAGCAGTAGTGGTGGTGATGGGGGCCACAATGGTGGTGATGGGGGCTGCGATGGTGGTGATGGGGGCTGCGATGGTGGTGATGGGGGCTGCGATGGTGGTGATGGGGGCTGCGATGGTGGTGATGGGGGATGCGATGATGGTGATGGGGACTACGATAGTGGTGATGGGTGGCTACAAAGGTTGTGATGGGGGTTGTTATGGTGGTGATAGGGACTTTGGTGGTGGTGGTAACGAGGACTATGAAGGTGATGATGAGCAATTGTCATGGTGGTTATGAGGGGTAGTTTTAACGGTAAAACTAACGGTATCAGTAATTTAAACTCAAATAAAAATAAAAATGACTCGAATGGAAATAAAACGAAATATCAGAAGTTGGGTGGATGATAATTTTAAGATTTTATAGACACAAATTGTTAAATAAATAAAATGGTACCACTAGGATTGATGCCCTTTGTCATAGCTGTCCCATTAAACATTTAATAAACACCCTTTAGTTAACTTATAAAAGGCTCCATCAGTCCAAAGCACAGAGATTCAAAATCAAAGGTTTGACTTTAGTATTGTACATCACCATGCCACCCAATAATTACTCAATCATGCTGCTGTTGAAGAAGCCAAACATTAGAATAATATTTATAATTCCTCTGATTCCAATCATCCACAACATTTCCTCTATTAAACCGTTCATTGTGCTTATTGTGCCCATATTTGTTTCTCTGATCTATCTCTATTTTAATTTTCATATTCTTTACAATCAATCATCTCCCGCTGATTGTGTATGCCGTTCGATCTTTCTTACCAAATTAACAGGTATGTTATATTGAGGGAAAACTGATCACTATACGATTTCACGTACATGAATTCAGCTTAATTTTCTAATGGTGATGCAGTTTTTGTGGTTTGATTCGCGATTG
Organism: Flaveria trinervia; assembly: GCA_025506515.1. Lineage (NCBI taxonomy): Eukaryota > Viridiplantae > Streptophyta > Magnoliopsida > Asterales > Asteraceae > Flaveria > Flaveria trinervia. The sequence goes on from CM046453.1 coordinate 11,980,214, forward strand.
ATCTTGTTATTGGGGTTCTTCTGAGATTCTAGTGGTTCGAGTCGATGTCTGGACCACTCGATCGATTTGCAAGGCCTTGTAAGTGTTTAATTTTGTTGTTCGATCTGTTGTTAAGATGTAGATTAAGGTTTTACCGTAATTAGGTTACAGTATTTGTTGATGCAACCTGAATTAGTGTATAGCTGTGATGTGTTTGGCGCCAAGGTCCTGAATCGGCTGGGCATCATGTTTCTTGCATTTTATTGTCTTCGTGAAATTTGATTTCAAAATGTAGTATTATATGCTGAAAGTAGATATGCATTAGGGTTTCTAACTAGGATTCAGTTTCTTGTTGCAGTTGATACATGTTTATATGTTTGACATATCATTATTTTCTGAACCATGGTTGCTGCTTGTCAAATACATAGAAGTGGGTGAATTGTGAGATCTTGTATTGTGTCTCAGTTGATTGTCTGCTATTCTGCATGAGATTTATTGTATATGAGTTATGTTAGCGCCTAATAGACATATATGTATTTGCTGTTTTGTAGGCTTTGAGGGGTCATCAGGCAATGATGAGAGACATGAGAGAAGAGAAAGATCTGAGAGAAGAGAAAGAAAGTCTGATTTTGAAAATTCAGAGGATGAAAGGAGGACAAGAATTGGTTCACTGAAAAAGAAAGCATTAAATGCATCTAGCAGGTTCAAACATTCTCTAAAGAAAAAGAGCAGTAGAAGCAAAAGTGACGGGCGAGTCAGCTCCGTCTCAATTGAGGATATTAGAGATGCAGGGGAGCTACGTGTTGTTGATGCGTTCAGACAAGCACTCGTTTTGGATGAATTGCTACCAGAAAAACTGGATGATTATCACATGATGTTGAGGTGCTTTAGCTTTTACATTTTAATCATAGTTTTGAACTTTTCATGAATGAACCTGGCCTGCTACAGGAAACAATTTTGATACGATGGACAATCGTTCAGCTCGTTTTCATTGCTTTTACTAATCGTTTTCCAGGCTTTACATATATAACTTAAAAGATCTAGTATTTATCCCATGCCCCTCATATGATTAGGACCTCGTAGTTTTTTTTTCTATATCTATCCTCTCTGTTTTCTTGTTCTTTTTGGTTGTGCTCTATGTTTCAAACTTCTTGTATTATACATCTTTTGTATCTGGCAATACAAATAATGTATGGTCAGAAAATACTTAATGAATGTGTTGGATGCACTCATATATACATATGAGTACTCAGTTTGAGTTTACTATCTCTGAGGATATTGAATTCTGGCACCCACTGCACACCTTTGGATCCTAGGAAATATGTAAAGCCAGATGACCTTCATCATTTACATGACTATAAATTTGCAATGTGCAATTACAGTTTTTTTGTACCTTTTAATTTGTAATAATATGTTGTTCTAAGTTCCTCACAAAAAATTGGCAGCTATCAGTGATGAATCACTTCTAGATTTCTTGTTCTGCCCAATTAATATTCCTCAATGCAAGTTGTATTGATATATGACCTTCGAACAAGTTGTGCGAATCTTTACAAGCTTATACTTCATGTTAATTTTCTGAAGGTTTTTGAAAGCAAGGAAATTCGATATTGAAAAGGCAAAACAAATGTGGGCTGACATGATCCACTGGAGAAAGGAATTTGGTGCTGATACAATAATTGAGGTGATTTAATATACAACTTCACATTCATTGTCCTAATATGTTTGTGATATTGCATCAAAACTAATATTCATTTTGCTGTCTTATCAGGACTTTGATTTTCATGAGTTGAATGAAGTTTTGAAGTATTACCCCCATGGTAATCATGGCGTGGATAAAGAGGGAAGACCTGTCTACATTGAAAGATTAGGGAAAGTTGATGCTAACAAGCTCATGCAAGCTACAACCATGGACCGTTACATAAAATATCATGTGCGGGAATTTGAAAAAAGCTTTGCTTTCAAGTTTCCTGCTGTTCAATTGCTGCAAAAAGACACATAGACTCTAGCACAACCATTTTGGATGTTCAGGGTGTGGTATGTCCTGCATTGTGCTATATATAATATATATATATATATATATATATAATATATATATATATATATTATATATATATATATATATATATATGTATATTCTCAATATATTATATTGGTTTTGAATGACTCAGGGGCTGAAGAACTTCAGCAAGAATGCTCGTGAGCTCGTTACGCGGCTACAGAAAATTGATGGTGACAATTATCCTGAAGTAAGACCAGTTCATTTATTAATGAATCCTATAATCCTTGCCATTTATGTCTAACTTTTTTTTCAGACACTCCATCAAATGTATAGTCAATGCTGGGCCTGGTTTTAGGCTGCTCTGGAATACTGTTAAGTCATTCTGGATCCTAAAACGGCTGCGAAGATTCATGTATGATTGTACTTTTTTCATGTTGTCTTTATAAGAATCACAAATTTACTGTACAAGCTTGTTGTGTGATATCATGTTTCTTTTCTGTTGGTCTTTCCTCAGGTTCTGAGTAACAAGAATAAATTGCTTGAGATAATTGATGCCAGGTAATTCATATTCACTTTACAATAAGCACTCCTTTTATACCATGTATGTATGTTTGTCTTGCTTGGTGATGCAGTGGTAAGCACCTGATTCCTCTCTAGCAGAGGTCTCAGGTTCGAATCCTGCTTCCCTAGGTTTCTTGTCATAACCTCTTGAAGGCTACATGCCCTACGCAAACGGCAATTTACCTCATCCTGTTGTTAGCAGGTTCCTTGAGTTTACTGGTAACAGGTTCTCATGGACATTAAAAAAAGTAAATTAATATATTGTCTACTTCTAATATAAAATGGCATTTTGTGCAGTGAACTACCGGAATTCTTAGGTGGCACATGCACCTGTGCAGATAAAGGTGGTTGCCTTCTATCTGATAAAGGGCCATGGAACAATCCTGAGATCTTGCAGGTTATCATTGAGCTCAAACTACTTATACTGTCATCTTATTGTGAGTTCCTTTTTTTAGTTTGACTGAATCAACCATTGTGGGACCACGTATTTCAGTTGGCTCTTAACAGTGAAGCAAGACGTGCTAGACAGGTGGTTAAAGTTTTAAATAGTGAGGGAAAGATTGTTGCATATGCCATGCCTCAGCTTCCTGCAGTAGGAAGACACAACTTTTGTAATTTACCTTTATTGCTGGTTTATATTAACAGCTGGTAACTTGCAATAATTATTTTGAGCAGTTAAGAAGCAGTGATACATCTGCTGAGTCAGGTTCAGAAGCTGATGACATGGCTTCCCCCAAAGCATTGAGGAGTTATTCACATCTTAGGTTGACTCCTGTTCGTGAAGAAGTGAGTATTCCACTTTTTTTTCCTTATGGAAGTTTTACCAAATAAACAAACGTTAAAGAGATTAACACTGAGAAATGAATAAGTTCTACTTGATTATCCTTTTTGCATTGAGTTTCTTATCATCCTTTTATTGACATTGTGGACATAGAAGTCACATACATCTTTATTGATATCTGATACCACAGCTATATTGTTCTTGGCCTATGTGGTTTTAGTTTTATATGGTTTCAAATTTAAAAATGAATTTTCATTTTGTCTATACTTTTTCTTACAAAAAGTATTTAAGCTATTTCCACGTTGCATATAGGCCAAGACAATTGGAGCTACAAGCTATCCTGGTCAATTTTCTGGATATGATGAGTATGTTCCCGTGGTTGATAAAGCTGTTGATTTTGGATGGACGAATCAACCAAGTCCAAGGCCAAACGATCCCAGAACCAGAGGTCAGAAATTTGTGCTTTACCTCAATGTTTACAATATAGGTGGCAACAAAATACATCTTCGAGGGCTGGCGGCTGAATAGAATTACCTTTATCAGACTTTTAGAACATTTTTACAAATAATTAGTGTCAGTATGATTACAATAGTAAGAATAATAATCTAATTTGTTCAGCAAGATACACTTTTGGCGACTTTCAGACCGTTTTCGTCTAAGTTATTTTGTTAAAAAACTACCCATTAGAGGCCATACTCATACCTAACCCAAATCGACCCATTGATAAGTAAATGAATCAAATCTGACCCACCCACACGGCACACCCCCATCACCACCAAATGTATTTTACAGATTAACCTGATTCCAGATGTTGGTGGTACAGGGACACTTATTGAACCTGCTGCTCAGAAGGGACCAGAAAAACTTTATTCTCGGATATGGGTGATGCTTTTGGCCATGTTTATGACCATTTTCACGTTGTTTAGTTCAGCCATGAGCCATGTAACTAAAAAGGTTGCTGACTCACCATCCGAGGTTGCCCAAAACACTGAGGATTTCTGTTTGGATGCATCAGCAACTAAGGAGGAATTGCGACCTCCATCACCAACTCGTCTGTTTAAAGGGGAAGAAATTATCAATTCTGTTTTGAAAAGATTAGGTGAACTTGAAGAGAAGGTTGATACGCTCAAAGCAAAGCCATCAGAGATGCCTTATGAGAAAGAGGAATTGCTAAATGCTGCTGTTTGCCGTGTTGATGCTTTAGAAGCAGAACTTATTGCTACCAAAAAGGTAAACATTTATTTAATCTGTTTGATTTCACATCCTTATGAAATTCACACACAATTCAAGGTAATTCGTCAACACAACCACCATGTTATTGTTATAAAACGTTGTGAGGTCAATGATGCATACTTTAATAGTTTGGTTCAATCATTGATACAAGTAATAGTCCCTCTATCACATAACTTTGAAGTTTGACATATTATATAAGTAATATTATATTATTTTGAAATACATACCACCTCGTTGATAAAGATATGCAAATGAATCTTCTGGTCCCAAGTTAACGTAATTAATGATTTTAAGATGATGATAAAACGGGAAGAATATTTAGTTATAACTTTGAATGATATAGGTGACCCTATGTTCATCATGCCTGATCTTATTGCTAATTGTTGGATGGAAACGAATTTTTGTATATATGACTCTCGGTGTTTTCGATGTTCCAACTGTTTTTAGAAAGGCTGTTTTAAGCTTCCCAGTTTTGGCATGGGTTGTCAATTTGCTTATCTTTAATCAGACATAATAAATAAAGAAAATTATCATCTATATTATTAACTATTATAACTGGATTTGTGCTAAACAACCAGAAGGTTGGATTTATAAAGTCAGTAGAAGAAAACCGGATCGTCAAATTCAGTTAGTCATTAATAAAATTTTTATTATAGCATATTTTGCTCTGTTTTAGTGTAGCCACTGCTTGACAGACATGACATCCTTGGTGGCAAGTGCTTTGTGCCAACACCGCTACCTTTTGCTGCAGTTTGGTCTCATTGGGTTGACCCAGAACACCTTTATTCCAAGAATCGTACACTTTAATTAAGAGTTAGTGTAGTAAAACATAATAGAATTCTTATGCATTAAAAATTACATTTTGGGACCCATTTCCTTTTAAGCTAGTTTTTTAAACCTTTTGACCCGTTAGAGAAAAACCATAACTCGTATATGATGAAATCCTTTTGCAGGCCCTGCATGAAGCTTTGATGAGGCAAGAGGAATTGTTAGCTTACATTGACAATCAAAAGAAGAAAAAACTCAAGGTGAGTTTTTAATGCATATATATATATACATAGGGGAAGGATCAAATGAGAATTAGTTTTTTTGTGAGAACTTTAGGAACCAATCTCAATCACTAGTTCTCAATGGCAAAATTATAATTAACAAAAACATATTTAAAAAATTTATAAATAAAAAATTAACATAAAAATAAAAAAAATAAAAACACAAAAATGTTCCCCAACTTTCCCTCTTTCATAAAAAAATATTAAAAAAATTATAAAATATAAAAAAAAATTCCCGTTTTTTTTAAGGAAATTCGTTTTACACATGTGTAATATCGGATTTACACATGTGTAATATCGGATTTACACATGTGTAAATCCAGTACTACACATGTGTATAACTAGATTTACACATATGTAAACAACGGATGTATACTTTTTTTAGAAAAGTATATCAATATGGTAGGCGTTGGAAAGATAAAAAAATACTGAATTTTATGGTGAATTTTTTTTAAAAAAAATTATGTTGTGAAAAATGTTACGAACGTTTAAAAAAAGGAGGAAATGACATATGATTGCATGTGATAAAAATAAATGGCTGAGATTGATTCCTAGAGTTCTCACAAAAAAAGATGGTTTTTATTTGAACCCACCCTATATATATATATATTATATGTGTGTGTGTGTATATATATATATATAATGTGTGTGTGTGTGTATATAAATATATATATATATATATATATATGTATATGTATATGTATATATATATATGTATATGTATATGTGTATATGTATATATATATATATGTATATATGTATATGTATGTATATATATATATGTATATGTATGTGTGTATATATATATATATGTATATATTATATTTTTAGTATATTCATTTATACAATTTATTGCTACTTGTAATTTGCAGAAGAAGAAATTTTGCTGGTGAAGAGTGTTGAATGTAAGGATGTGTATAACTGTATACAACTGGTTCCTTCAAATGTTTTTTTTTGAAAATAATGTACACAAACATGTTTATCTATAAAGAGATTACTTACACGGGATCCTTTGCAACATGTGAGTTCTAATGTGAGTTCACTTTATGATTTTGAATAAATAGTTCTTCTTTATGATTTTGAATAAATAACTCGTAATTTTAGTATCATTAGCTGGGAAGTCTCTCCCAACTTCTCTATCAATAAATTTTAATATTAAAAATAATACAACCTTGGTATTTCTGATTTTTAATAATGTCTCTAAAATTGTGGGTTTTGAAACGTAAAAAGGATAATTTTTGCCATTCGAAACCTTTATTATATTATTATCCGGGTTAGATGAAATGACATCTGTGTGTGGGTAATGATGGGTGTGTGTGAGCATGGTTGTTGGGGCCACATCATATTATAAGTATACCAGCAACGGGTTATGTCCGCGCATAGCGGCGGTTCAGTTTTGATTAAAATTCATATCAAAACATAAAAAGAATAAGAATGTCGTTACAATATATTTAGAATTTTTTAAAACATTATGCATCCAAAGTTATAAAAGAAAACAAAATTTCAACTCGCCTTGTTTTTTTAGCTTAATTTCATATCCAATTGTAGATATGTAGAGGGTATTAATAAATTGATTGTTGTAATGCGCTAATCATCTGAATATGAAAAAACAAAACAACACCACATGATAATATAATAATCTATAATCTATAATACTATATAAAACATAAAGATATGACACAAATGTAACTTCACAACAATTTAAAACACATAATACAAACTTTTAAACATTAGATGCAAGTATTTTATGTAATAATTTCTATTTCGCCCTTCTTTAATAAACTTCTTTCAATTAATACATTAACTAATTCATATTGTTAGTACATTATTTAATAATATAAATTATTTAATTCATAATATTATATATTTTATTATTTATAATACTTTAAATTCACATTTAAATTTAGTATTATCTTATTTCAATATTTAACTATATAATACTAATATTTTTATAATAATAATGTTTATGCATTTGAGAATGGCAGGATAGTCTTTTTACCTAAAAACTCTTAAATTTAAGAGTTACAAGTTTTATGGCTTGAGGTACAACTCGTTGTTGCAATAGCTAAACATAAAACCCTCATCATTCAACTAAAGAGCTAGAAGAAGAAATGGTTCGTTTCTTTGCTTCTTCAGTTCTGAAGCAGACATACATGAAAGAAGTAACTTGTAAGATCTTTAAACAAGAGAAATGGCTCCAAATTCAAACATCTCAAATTGAAATTGTTGCTTGGTTTGTTTCTTAACTTCTTCAATCTCTAGCAATTGCAAGAACAGAGAGGATTCGCACTTGTTCTGTTTTTCATTTGAAATTACTTTTTGCGGCTAGCTGGTAATTAAGTGTTATAGAGTTTGTAGTGATAAGGTTTAAAAAATGTCAAGCCTCTAAAATTAAATAAATGACAACATACCATCCTTTATAATACGTGGTACAAGATCTAAATTTCACATAAAAGGTCCATACTATTATATTGATTAATAAAGTTATGTTAAGCCATTATATATATTCATTATATATACTCATAGAACTATTAGAACACAAACCTTCATAGATGAAAAATAATAACAAAAAATCTTAATTTCGTGAATCGAGTCCGTGTACCTCATAATAGGGAATGCTGTCAGAAAAACCAAAAAAGAATTCAGTTTTGGATCGTAAGAGTTATAATCAAAGGATATTATCATTGAATGAAATTATTATTCTTTTGGAAAATACTAGTACAGGCATATGAGAAGGCATGGACGTACAACGATGTGTAAGTTCAATAGTTGATATTAACTTGAATTCGAAAGTATACTTGCTTACGTGCATTTTGGTTTAGGCCCTGTTTGATACCTTTTACCACACGTCTGATCACTGACCGGCTGACTCGGTGAGCCAGTCAGTGCGTTTGTTGTTGCTGATCGTATCGTCTGACCCAGCCTATTCATCTGACCGAGTCTGTTTTGTTGGCATCGCTGACCAAATAAAATTCCAGCCCTTCCCCCCTCATCTCCATCTGCTACCCTCTTTCCGCTACATACCACCCTCCGTCGCGTCCCATCCGCCGTCCTCCCCCCACCGGCTTCCTCCTTCCGTCGCGTCCCATCCGCCGCAAGGAAAGGGGCGACCCATCTACACCCGCTTCCCCTTTGTGAACGCCCATCCTCACCGCGCTACCCCTTTGGTGGTTATGGTGGTGGAGGCCAGTGGTGGTCAAGAGGGGTTGTAGAGAAGGGGTGAGAGAGATAGAGATGGTGACAGTGGTGGTCCGACGCTCCCTCACGGTGGCCGGTCGGTGAGCCTTCACAACCTTATCTTCGCTAGTAACTCCGCTGAAAATGGTGATGGTGGTTCCGATTTTGATTGTTTGTTGGAGGTGAAAAAGATGGTGGTGGTTATGATGGTGAAGAAGATATTGATGGTTGTGGTGGTGGTGTGGTGATTTTGATTTTGATTGTTCGATGAGTTTATTATATATATATATATATATATATGTATATATATATATATATGATTGTTTGTTTAGTAGTTGATTTAAGATTGTTAATTATTCTACTTGATTAGAAAATATACAGTTTTTGGGTCAGTCAGATACTGAATCAAACAACTATGTTTCAGTCAGATGTTTACCCAGTCAGAACTTCTAACTGTGTCAGCTTTTGACTCATTCAGATCTTACTCATATATATATATATGATTGTTTGTTTAGTAGTTGATTTAAGATTGTTAATTATTCTACTTGATTAGAAAATATACGGTTTTTGAGTCAGTCAGATACTGAATCAAACAACTAAGTTTCAGTCAGATGCTTACCGAGTCAGAACTTCTAACTGTGTCAGTTTTTTACTCATTCAGATCTTACTCAGTCAGTGTAATCAAACAGCCTCTTAAACGGATTGTGAGCAATAGAAAGAAAGTTGACTTGTGTGTTAATTTAAAAGTCAAAGATTATAAACCATTACAAAATTAGATGTTTAGAAATTGAGCTATGGTTTGGTTACGTGGTATGTGACTTTGATTGATGCACATGTGCTTTCTTTAAATCCTTTATGTCTTTTTTTAAACGGTTTTCTTGAAATAAATTTTGTCTTTTTAAATAGGTTTGATGTTTTGTTTTTTACATTTTAGCTTGTGATTATCATGGAAAAAATTATACCGGTCATGTTAAAAACTGACAATGATGAATCTAGACAAAGAAAGTTTTTATTTTGTGAATTGCAGTAGAACTTTTTATGAGAATTGTAAAACATGCATTTATATTTTTCTGTAACGTTTCAACTTTAAATTTTACTCTGCCACAATGCGCAGTACATTTACTAACAGAAAAGAAGTACCACGTTGTAACTTGTCGTTGTTGTCGCATCGCGCGGGTTTCCTACTAATAATAATAATAATCTATATCTATACTGCTATATAAAACATAAATATATAACACAAATGTAATTTCATAAAAACTTAAAACACCTAATATAAACTCTTAAACATTAGATACAAGTGTTCTATGTAATAATTCATATTAGCCCTTCATTTAATAAACTTCTTCTAATTACTATATTAATTAATTCATATTATTAATACATTATTTAATAATATAAGATTATTTAATTCACAAAAAATGTAATTTCACAAAAATTTAAAACACCTAATATAAGCACTTAGACATTAGGTACAAGTGTTCTATTTAATAATTCTTATTTTGTCCTTCATTTAAGAAACTTCTTCTAATTAATACATTAATTAATTCATATTATTAATACATTATTTAATAATATAATATTATTTAATTCACAATATTATATATTTTATTATTTATAATATTTTAAATTAACATTTAAATTTAATATTATCTTATTTGAATACTTAACTATATAAATATTAATATTTTTATAATAATATAATAATAATAAAAATAATAATAATAATAATAATAATAATATAATATAATAATAATAATCTATACTACTATATAAAACATAAGGATATGACACAAATGTAAATTCACAAAAATTTAAGACAGCTAATACAAACTCTTAAACATTAGGTACAAGTGTTCTATGTAATAATTCCTATTTTGCGATTCATCTAATAAAATTTTTCTAACTAATACATTAATTAATTCATATTATTAATACATTATTTAATAATATAAGATTATTTTATTCATAATATTATATATTTTATTTATTTATAATAGTTTAAATTAACATTTAAATTTAGTATTATCTTATTTCAATACCTAACTATATAAGTACTAATATTTTTATAATAATAATAGTAATAATAGTAATTATTATTATTATTGTTGTTTTAAAATTTATAAATAAGTAGTATATTATTTGAATACTCTACTATATAATTATTAAATACTTTTATATTTATGATGATAATAATAATCCACATCTATATTATTTATACTAATACATAAAGTATTTAAGGATAACACACTTGTAATACTACTCAAAATTTAACACACTTATTAGAGTTTTTTAAACACAAGGTACAACTATTATATATAATAGTTTCTAATTTATTTTAAGTAATGTCTTTTTTATAATAATTTAAATCAATATTGAAATACATACATCTATTATTTATATTTTATAACTTAATACTATTTGATTTAAGTATTATTTTATTTAAGTACTTAAGTATATAATTACTAAATAATTATATAGTTATAATAATATTTAAATATATCAGTGCTTAAGACAAGTAGGAGAAAAGACTAGATACAACCTACTACATCACTATATATAATAAATAAAAATATTATGAGAATTGTAGGTTAAGATTTTTACTCACAATAATTTTTTTTCCCTCAAACTAATAAAAAACCTACTTTGTTTTTTTTTAAAAATTTTATATTTAAACCATTTAAGAATTTTTTTAAACTAATCATAACATTTCTCTCTCTCTCTCTTCTTCAAATTGATGCATGCTTATTTTTTGTTTTATACTTAACTTTTTGAGTTATTTTAAATTTCTAACTAATAGCCATAACTTTTTTTTAAAAAAGTTTTATATATAAGTCTTCGAGTCATGACAAATTTACATTTACTACATTTTTTTAAAGTTTTATGTATAAGATTTCGAGTTATGTCAAAATTTCTTTTAACCAATTTACAATATAGCTCGTTAATTATAATAAAGTCACTATACATGTATTTGTTATTTTCTTATCTGTTTTGAGGTATATATTTTTTTATACTTTTTCCGTTACATTCTACTAGTGTTTTGCACGTAGTTTTTTCCCGGGTGATTAATAATAACGTATAAATCATCAAAGTAAATCGTTCAACTTTTATAACCCAAAAAACTATCATTACGACATTAATGTATACGTTAAACCTTACCGCGACAAAGCGCGGGTCTAATCCGCTAGTAATAAATTAATAAAGAAACAGAGAAAGAAATGGTTTGTTAGAGCACTTACATCTCATTCTTTATTTCCATCATTATAATTACACTAAAAAATAAAAATCACTATTTTTTTTTCATTTCAATTAAATAATATATGTTTATACTTTTTTCACTACCTTTTCTTTTTAATCTACTCACAACCACTTTTAAAAGTATTAAAAAATTTATAAGAGTTAAACAGTAAATCCTTAAATTTACAAATAAACAAAAATATTTTCTTTATTTTCCACTCACTAACCACTTAAACAACTTCATATAATTTACAAAACTCTTAGTTACGTAATTTAGGGCATAGGATGATGTGAATGCTCTGATCATTACCCAGCTAGATGTCAAACCAACCTTGTTAATTAATAAAGAGGTGCCATTACATGCATTTAAAGATTTAATTCCCTCATGTTTTATCTTTACCACCGTTTCACAAAGAGTGTGATATTTGAATGTTTTATTTTACTAAGCCCCAAAATCCCTGCTTCTGTTTGGGTTGATACCCAACTAAACTTATTCTTATTCTTTTGACCTTCCCATAGAAACCTTTTTATTGTTTATAGTTTTTCAAATACTTTTGTTAAAGCTTTATACAACGAGATGTAATAAGTGAAGAGAGAATCTAGTACTGATTTACAGCAGCGTGGTCACTTTAAAGGGCCGTTTGATTCAAATAATATTTTGTGTGTTTGGTTGGTCAATTTTAAATGTTGATTTTGAACATTCCATTGATAAGTGGAATAAATACAAATTCCAATGAATGTGAGAAAACTTTTTAATTTTATTTGTTAATCAATCAAACATAATTTTAAATAAAAAAAGTTTCAATTCCATTGATTCAAATAATATTTTGCGTGTTTGGTTGGTCAATTTTAAATGAAATTGAAATGTTGATTTTGAACATTCCATTAATAAATGGAATAAATACAAATTCCAATGAATGTGAAAAAACTTTTTTATTTTATTTGTTAATCAATCAAACAGAATTTTAAATAAAAAAAGTTTTAATTCCAATTCTAATTTCTAAAAATCATGTGAACCCAACTAGGATAAGTTTACCAATCCCCATAGAAAACGTCTTCTGAGAATATTCATAGTGGAGTATTTAAAAATATGTGAACGTATTTGGTATATTATATGGAATGATTGTGAGTGGTTGTGAGTGAAGAAGAGATAAAATATTATTGTGGATTGGTATATTTGAAGAATTATTGTTCAATCTTTATAATTTTTTTAATATTTTTTAAAGTAGTTGTCAATGGAGGAGAAAGAAAAAAATAATGATAAAATATAAAAGGTATTATTTAATTAAAAAAATAAAAGAAAATGTTATGATTTTTAATGTAATTATATGAATAAAGATAGAAAACATACCGTGAATGCTCTTATTGCTTCTAACTTATCAAGTATCTCGTTTTAACAACGCATGTATAACCAAACAATTTTTTTAAAACTTTTTTTAATGGTAAAAAGTTTTAAAACTTGGTTAAAATTGGGCCAAACTAAGCCCATCACTTTCATGGGCTTTCAAGAGAACCATACAAATTGCTCTTAGGGTTTGAGGTCACCACCTACAATCGTTCATATCTTATTCTCCGCCGTACTCCGCCGCAGCTCACCGTCCCTCAACTCCGATCAAATGGTACATTTCTACCACAATTCTTCAAATTCTCACAATCAATCGTTATATAATAATATGCAATCTCAAACCCTAACGAATCTGTGATGCATTATTTTACAGGCGCCGAAGAAGGATAAAGCTCCTCCACCATCATCGAAGCCTGCGAAATCCGGCGGTGGAAAGCAGAAGAAGAAGGTGAACTTACACTGATGTGTATGATTATGTATATGCGTAGGTTACAAAGCAATTTGTGCTCATGAATCTTACGTTTGTGTGCAGAAATGGAGCAAGGGGAAGCAAAAGGAGAAGGTGAACAACATGGTGTTGTTTGATAAAGCGACTTATGATAAGCTCCTTGCAGAAGCCCCTAAGTTTAAGCTCATTACGCCTTCGATTCTTTCTGATCGTCTTAGGGTAAGCATTTTTGACCTAATTGTTGCTTGTTCATATGATAATAGTATTATTAGTATTCGATTAATAGTTTAATTGCAAGATCCATTGTAACTTAATACACTATAATATCGTAGTTTTTTTTCAAATTTCTTATTAGCTTTTAGCAGATTGCTTCGACTGTTAATTTTTTTTTGGTTTCAAATCACTAGCAAATAGCAAATTGCTTAATGCATATGAATATCGGTGCATTAGAAGTTTAGAACAATCTATTAGAATTTTGTTGAAACTCTATTTCATCACATTTGAAACATATTAGCTTGAAATTATGCTTCAAATCTATAGCTAAGAAGCTGGCTAAAACTGTAATAATGGTATATTAATTAACTAGGTTAGTCCCCGTGTAATACACGGATTGAATATATAAAATATTAAATAATTATTAATAAAAACTTATGTATTATAAAATCATGTTTGAAGATAAAATATGATGTTAATTACGTATAAATAGCTATTTTAATTATAATATTTTAATGTAAAATATAATTAAAATTATATATACTTTTGTTTAAGAAATAAATAATTATACTATTTTAACTTTCTTATGTAAAAAGTGTTATTTTAAACATTCATTTTTAGATTTTTCATAAAAAATATCTTTAGTGTTTCAGATTTTATTAAAATATTTCACATGTTTATAATTTTTTAAATAAAATGATTTAAAATATTTTGTTTACAAATATTTAATGTTTTAGAAAATTTCATATTATATAAAAGTTTAGTTTCTTGTTATTTAGATATTGATTAAAAGAAGTGATTTCTAATTGTTTTTATAAAATCTATTTTAAAAGAAGATAGTTTGATTTATTAAAAAAATAGATAAGAGAGAGAAACATAACAATTAATAAAATTTCTTTTTAATAAGAGAGAGAAATTTGTATGAGAATTTAAATTATTATATTATCTTTTTGAAGTGAAAATTGATTTGTGAATATCTTAAAAATTGACAAGTGACAAAAACATGAGTTAAAAGAATGACAAGTGACAAAAGATTTTTTGCTTATGATTAACATCACATACGAGTGATAAAATAACGACATCATATTTTATACTTTTTTTAATTTATTTGTTTTTTAATTGGTTTTTAAATAATTTGTTTCAAAACAAACCATTTTTTAAAAAAGTGCCATTTTTAATAATTTATTTATTATAACATTGAAATTTAATTACTTTTGTTTCATAAGAATTATTTTCTAAAAGTCATAGGTTTTAAAATATATTGTGATTTTTTTGAAGTTTTAATTTTTTTTGAAAAACATTCTTATTTATAAAAAAATTATTTACTTACAATTGCATTTGTAGAAAGATCACTTTAAAAGAAGTATATATGTAATATAAAGAAAATTGAATAATATCATTTGTATTTGATGTGATATTTATTATGAGAGAAGCGGAAAAATAAAATTTAGTAGTTTTAAAATTGTGACAGTGGCACACAAAAACCTTCTTTTATTAGTACTAGCCTTAGTACACCCGTGTATTTACACGGGTTGAATAAATAAAATATTAATATAATAAATTTATTAATTATACAATATTGTTTTAAGATATGAAATGATTGAAATAATAAAAAAGTGATATCAATTTTAAAATTATGTTTTAAATTATTTTTAAATAAACATTTTGTTTAAAACAAACCGTATAAAAATATCATTTTAAATTTTTTTTATTACAACTCCTAATTTCGATTATTATTATTTTTTTAAAAGTGACTTTATAAAAATAGCAATTAAAATATCAATTTATTTTGAAATAACCTTAATAAATAGACTTTATTCTTAATCTGTTAAATATTAAAAAATATTAAAATAATATTATTAGTATTTAAGGTAATTATTTAATAGGAGAGAAAGACGGGAAAATTTTGGTGAAAATAATTATGGTGCTTACACGTGTCATCCTATTTACTATTTTATTAGAGTAGGAAGATAGGGGTTTATGAAGCAAGTTTACTTTATACAACTCACCATTTATTGGCTTTCAATAACCTCTTTTTCAATGCTTTTGTTTTTTTAACGTTCAAGATTTGTTCTAAGCTTATTCAAACATGTCATATTCATTGTTTATATATTTGTTTCACCTTTATGTTGCAATGTTTTGTTCAAAAGTTTATTATATAGTATGGCTGTGGGCATGTTATCTAAGGGTCTAATATAGGCTTTTAGACCTTCTATGTTTATCCAAAAAGGCAATGTCTTGAACTGTCTTGATGAGCGCATGCGGAGACATTTATCCGCCTTTCATCTTTGACTAAGGTTTACTGGTTTTGTCCCCTCGTGAACTCACATTTGTCTTGATGGGCACGTGCGGCCAGATAAGCACTAGGCTTGCATCCTGCGTTTGATTAAGATTCACTGGTTTTGTCTTCCCTTACACTTACAATTGTGTGGCCTAACAAACACTTTGTCTTTTCAAATTGATGTTTTGTTTGTTTTTTTGGTGATGGTTGTAATTTAATTATATATGGTGATGGCAGATTAACGGGTCGCTTGCGAGGAAAGCAATCAGGGAGCTGATGGCCAGAGGTGCAATCAGGATGGTTTCTGCACATGCAAGCCAGCAGATATATACCAGGGCTACCAACACTTGAATAACTTCATAATTTTTTTCTTTTAGCCTCTGCTTACTGCTTAATCTATGTTGTTTGTTTTGATGAGGATTTGCAATTGACAATTGTGTTTGGTGGTTAAAGTTTTTGTTATTGTTGAACAAGTAGAAATGAATGGCTTTGGGTTAGGCACACATTTTTTTATTTCGCAACTGTGAGACATTGATGTAAAATCTGGCTTGCTTTGTGGGAGACTTGTAAAGGTGTTAAGCATAAAACTAGAAGTTGGATTGGACCTTTACTTGGAACATCCAAAATGATTAAAACTAGTTTTCTATAACTGATTGTGTTGTCGTAACCGGCACGATAAAATGGACTACAAATGTCCCTTCTTGTTTCTGAACTAAATGTACGTTGAAATATAGAGTAATGCTAATTTATTTGTCAAATTAAAACGTATTAAACATACATAAAATTAATCACGTGTGTTGATGCCGTATGATGTGATAAACTATGGATTTTGATTGTCTTGACTCATTATCAAACTAAATTTGAGTCAAAATTTAGAATAATCAGATTTATACTAAGATGTTATATTTGAACCAATTTGTTGTTAAACAAAACTTATGTTGAAACCTATGCCAACTACAAAAAATATTTGGCTGACTTGTTTTTTGAAAAAAGGTTACATAAAAACATAGACGGAATCAAATTTATACCGACATGTACATGAAAATAAGGATGTAACAAATTAGTTTTTTTATAAGTAAAAACATATATATGGAAGGTAAACCCGTGCTTTTAAAATGTCAAAGTGACATTTTATAAACTTTATCGAGATTGAAGAATTTAAAAATGTAAAATTTAAAAGTTGAGGGGTGAGAGTTGGAATTTAATTTTTAAGATAATAAAAATATTATAATTATTAAATTATCTTTTGAATTAATTAATTGTTTTTGAGAGTTAGAAGAATAGAAATTAAATAGTGAAATCCGTCTAACGAAGGCTCAGATATAGTTGGTGTTGTAAATCCTTTAAAGACATTTAAAACATAATAACTATAAAAAACCTTTAAAGACATTTAAAACATAATAACTATAAAAACAAAAGAAAACAACAGTAATAAAAATTTAATATTAGTTGGGTTCAAAACCGGAACTATTAGTTGCGACTGCATACCAAAAAAAAAGGAAGGATGCCAAGCCATGGCAACCAACACCAACTTCACATCTCAATCACAACCCATTTACGGACTCTGATGAACAATTCATCATCAACGACCATAGAAATAAATCTGAATAATCACAACAGTTGAAACAAAATCTCAGATGAGGATAAAGTCATCATCATTGATATCACAATGCAACATAGAACATTAATATCATAAAGTGGGGTGTGACCCACAGCCGGCGGCGATAGCGATCGTAGAAATAACCGACGAATAGCGACTGCCGAGCATCGACAATGGTGTCAGATTTAACCGACGACTGCTGGAAATGAAGGAGAACGGGGGTTGAGGCAGTGGGTGGTCATTGAAAGAGGGGAGTGGAAGAATAATCACATATATCTAAAGCAGAAAGGCATGTGCATTAGCAACTTGCACATTAAGCTTTAAAAACAGTAGAATAAAAATAATTCTTCATCCCCATCTCCAATTAATATTAAGGTAAATTAATTGTTATTGAGGATTTGGAGAATAGAAATTAATTTATTATAATTGAGAGTTGGAAGAAAGAAAAAAAGAGAATAAAAATGTTCTTTCCAAACCTTGAACCAAACACCATTCGTTTAAAAGCAATTGCAACTAACCAATACACCTAACCAAACAATTTGTTATTTATGTGAAGAAAAAACATATATACATGTAAAAGAAAATAGCAACACCTATTGAATTTTAGCACGCTATGAAACGAAGCTGATGGTGTTGTAGCCTAACATTATTGGTGATACGAATGCGTGCTCTTATAAGCTGATTTGAATCCGAGATCAAACGAACTTTTTCATGAAAATGCTCTTTATATATACAGAGCTACTGAATAACAGTCTCAAGAATGAAACACAGATGTTAATAATCTAAAGATTCTCTACAACCAATTGACATACAATCAAACTTATAGATTTCTATGTGATGAATTTCTCTACAACCATCTGCAACAAGAGAGATTTTGTTATAATTATTTTAAACTAGGATTGTAACATCCGCACGTTGTGCTAAAACTTCGCATTGGGACAAATTTCAAAATACGGATGCAAAAACGCATCATAACAAGCTATTAATTCGACACAAACAAATAAATACAAGAAAAAGGTTAAAACAAAACCTATATGACACAATCGTCAAGTGACGGAAATTAAAAGAATAAAAAAGTAACAAAATAAACAAGTACCGGTTCTTCGACAAGGGCAAGGTGGCGGAAATTAAAAGAATTAAATAAAAAATAGAGACTATGAAAAATAAATAAGTAAAAAAGTTAAATAGTGAGAAGTAATAATAAACAAAATAAATTCACTTATATTTAAATAGGAGAGGCAATCTTTTGTGTCAAATTAAAAAGTCATTTTAAACTTCAAAAAGAAGAAATAAAAGAAAACAAAATTCAAAACTTTTGTTGTCAAAGTAGAGATTCATGCAACTTTCTTATAGCATTTAGTTATTTTTAATACATGGTATAATAAAATCTCGTGAAACTCCGAACATAAATATGATCGAAACAAGAGTGACTCGACAGTTTTAGGAGCACAATGCATAGTAAGAACAAGAGTTTCTTTGAAAAAGGTCGGACGATGGTTTCATGATTTTTTGTGAAACCGGGTAAAAATGTTTTCGTTAAAGTAAGATTGGACAATATATTATAAAAGAAATGAAGCTTTAAATGTTTTTGTTAAGTGTTAGTGGACTGAATTGGATGCCTTTATAGCTAGGCAAAAATTGTTAAAGTGTGTTTATATATATATATATATATATATATATACATACATATATATATATATACACATACACACTATATACATATATATATATATATGTATATGTATATATATATATATATAAGTATATGTGAGGGGTATTTTAAGATACCATAAAATTAAAAATAAATATATAATTTTAATACATAAGATACAATCAATTTTAAGGGTAAAATAGTACTTATAACATTATTTACACATTACCCCTTACAATTAGTTATATAATAACCTTACACTTAGTAACATTCACATAGCCAACTCTGTTATAATATGCTCCTGCGAGTTAATATCACGTGTGTTAAATAAACGCCATATGCGAGGGGGTAACGCGGTGTTACAGTTGGTTGCGATGTCAGTGTGCTTTCTGAACTGTTCGATTGTTTTCTCGAACGTACAATTAATAATAGCTTTTATTGGCATAAGCCTGACACCTCGCAACGTATTGTTGAAGCTTTCTGAAATGTTCGTCGTCAGGTTACCCCACCGACGATGATTTTTATCATGTAGAAGCGTTCATTTACTCTCTTTAATAGTTTTTAAATATTCTCACGCTTCTAGATTGATGCTTGTCATTTGACTTACACAGTAGTTATACTTCTTTTGTTGGGTGGTGCTTCCGATAGACTAACATAGCCTTTTTAAGCTAGAAACCTTGAACTTTTGCATGAGGTTACTTCGAACATGTCGGAAACAAATTCGATGCACAACATTATTTTTCCACTCTTCAAGAGTATTCATTGCACGAAAATTTCCTTTGTGCCTATCGAAAATAACACATAACTTTTTTCCCGAACCAATATAATTATGGTGAACTGCAATGTGTGACCATAATTGGTGGAAAAACCAACTCCAACTTTCTACCGTCTCTTTGTCTACAATTGCATAAGCTATCGGCATTACGTAGTTGTTTGCATTTTTTGCAACTGCAATTAACATTTTACCACGGTAAGAACCTTTCAAGAAAGTACCGTCAACAGATATCACAGGCTGACAATAGCTGAACGCTTTAATTATTGGACCGAATGCCCAAAACACATATTTAAATGTGTAATAAGCAGATGTATCGGTCGAATGATGTAACCATTCCACGATAACATGGTTCTTCTCTTGTAATGCATTGATGTACGTAGGTAATTCCTCAAAATTATTGTCCCAACTACCATAAATATTCTCAATAACAGCTTTTCTAACTCGCCAGACTTTATTATATGAAACATCAACATGCAACGTGTCTTTCAAATGCGCTTGAATTTGCTTGATGGGAAAAGCAATATCTTGACGAATAAAATGGATGATACGGGTAACAATATCTCTGCATTTGAAACTTCTATTGTTGTAACAACAATACCAAAGCAGTTGTGGGAATTCACCCATCTTGAAATTCTCCACATGTGATGATCATGGTTCTTGGAAGCATAAACATACTATGAACATGGAGGACCACTATGAAGATTATTGTTGCAATTAGGGCTGGTGCTGTAGCACTTTACTCTCCATCTTGTACGTCTACTTTCAACTACAACAACCTCTTTGTTACGTGCAAGATTCCATAACCGCACTGCATGCATCACTTCATCTTTTGATTTAAAATACATTCCAACACAAATTTCTTTTGACTCTTCATTCCATATATCCATATGGTCTTCATCGTCAAAATCAGCAGCTTCATAATCTCTTAACTCCTGAGGATCTTCAGAATAGTTCACCTCCCCGTAAGATCCTGGAGTAACACCAGAATTATAATTGTTTGAAACTCCATAAGTGTTGTTGTCATCATTACTGGATTCTTCTTGTGATTGAATGAGTTCAGTATCTTCACTGCTGTCTGAACGACCATCATCCGACTTATCAAAACCTCCATTATCATCGTCGACTTGATGATGAGGATTGGTTGACGGACCGGCTTGATAATCATGCGATCTTACATTACCTTGATGATAAGAATTGCTTGACGGATCGGGTGCTTGAGATACAGATAAACCGCGTACGAGATCTATATAATTGGATTGTTGTACATACAATTTTGGCTCAATGATAACATAAACATTTGCTCGAAAATTTTCAAAATTTTCTCCCAAATAATACAAAACATCTAGACGACAGTTATTTGAGAACCCGCCCTTGCCAAGGGCGAGTTCTCAGAAAATAGTCATGTCACGTTGTCAGGTCACCATCACCAGTACTCGGTCAGTACTCTTTCAAAGTGGGAAGGCCAGGGGCGGGAACCCCTTATGTCTCTTTTTCCCGAGAAATTCCCCCGTTGTCACGTCTCTCTCTCTTAACCCTATTTTAAAAAAAATTCGTAAGACCACCAGTTCGCTTTCCAATCGCCAAAACACCCAAATCGTTGTTTCGACATAGTTATACCTTGTCCCTAACTTTTGTGGCAAAACTAAAACCATTAAAACTTCAGTGCACAAACCGCGTCTATTAAACACCAATCTCCGTCCCCACCCGTAAACCCTAATAAACAGCACCACCACCACCACCAACAACAACACACCTCCCCCAAAACCCTAACTCCATCAACCATCATCCAACAATGGGCGGCAAGGCGAAGGGGAAGCATCGTTTGGACAAATTCTACCACTTAGCCAAAGAACACGGCTACCGCTCTCGAGCCGTATGGAAGCTCATCCAACTCGACTCCAAATTCAACTTCCTCCGCTCATCCCACGCCGTTCTCGACCTCTGCGCCGCCCCCGGCGGCTGGATGCAAGCCGCCGTCGAACGTGTGCCCGTCGGAAGCCTCGTCATCGGCGTGGATCTCGACCCGATTCGCCCCATCCGTGGGGCTATTGCGGTGCAGGAGGATATCACCACGCCCAAGTGTAGGGCGACTGTTAAGAGGCTGATGAATGAGAATGGAGTTAAGGCGTTTGATTTGGTGCTTCATGATGGATCTCCGAATGTTGGTGGTGCCTGGGCGCAGGAGGCTACGAGCCAGAATGCCTTGGTGGTTGATTCGATTAAGCTTGCCTCCGAGCTGTTGGCGCCTAAAGGGGCGTTTGTCACCAAGGTATGCATCTTTTAACTGAATTATTGTTTCACAGATTGGTGCTTTTAGGGCTGTAAATGAACTGAACTAACACGAACAAGTAGTTTCTTTCGCTAAGGATATGAACATGTTCTTGAGCTATTCATGAATACTTACACGAGAATTTTTGTTCGTGTTTCTTCGTTAAAGAACGAGCATGTTCATGAACACTTGACGAACACAAACAAATATGCATTAATATAAACGAACACAAACTAACCTACATGAACATAAACTTATACAAGTGATTATACATTCATTTTAAAATAAGATTTGCATTTTTCTTTGCAAACACTACGATTATAACTAGAGTTTTATATTTCTAGAAATTAAAACCAATAAATTTTTTTAATGAACAAATACATACAAACAAAAATGAACGAACATAAATGAAAGATCGCAAGAACACAGCTTTTGATCATGTTCGTTCTGACTAAACGAATGAAATATCTTGTTCGTGTTCGTTCATGTATTAAACAAATGTTTGGTTCGTTTGCAGCCTAGGTGTTAAGAATGATGAATTTTTGAACATGAAGTTTTGTTTATTGGAAGTGTGATTAGAATGTTTGATGGTGTTGGAAATGTGTGACAGGTGTTTAGGTCAAGGGATTACAATGCTGTGCTTTATTGTCTTAGACAGGTATTGGGATATTGGATGATCATTTGATTGTAATTGATTGGATGGAGGTTTTGATATGGGTTTTTGTTGGCAGTTGTTTGAAAAGGTTGAGGTGGATAAACCGGCTGCCAGTCGATCGACATCTGCTGAGATTTATATCATATGTTTGAAGTACAAGGCTCCTGCGAAGATCGATCCTCGCCTTTTTGATGTTAGGCATCTGTTTCAGGGAGGCAAAGAACCACCAAGGTAATGACATCCAAGTTATAGCCTTTTGGATAGTAAAAGGGGTGTTCATGTGCGGTTTGGCTTGTATTAGAGTAAAGTTCAAATGGTTTTAGGAAAAAACAACCCAAACTAGGTGGGTGACCAACCAATATTAGCAATTTTAACAATATTGTAAATGTTAAGCAGTTTGTTTGGTTTACACAGCTGGTTCCATGTTTCTAGCCGTCAGCCGGATTGTTAAACCGCCAAACCTAACTGTGAACCTAAGCGCATATATCTCTAGTTGGCCGTAGCGGTTGACTAGCTTTGTTTTTGGACGCTTTGGTTTTCCACAGTTTATGAACACCCCTAATAGATATCTGTTTTCCTTTGATTGCCTTATGGAAGTAGAATAATTGAAGAAGCCTGATTTTGTGTGAATTTACCACTTCAGGTAATTGATGTACTTAGAGCAACAAAACAGAAGAGACATCGTGATGGGTATGCCTTATTTATACGTCTTAGTTATTTTGGATATCTTTTCCCCTGTGTTTCCTTTCTGACAATATGAATTGGGATTATGATCTTCTGGACTTCTCCTTTCTTCTTTTTTTTAACATATATATTTTGTGAAGAAGTTTGTTAGTTGTGGCGATTAAAGTTCATTTGCAATCATATATGAGATTAGGAAAAGAGAGTTTTTTGTTGCTGGCTTGTTGCTAACTACTTTTAATATATCAGGTATGAAGATGGTGATACGACATTGAGGAAAACTTGTTCAGCTATGGATTTTATTTGGTCAAATGCTCCTCTTGATGTTCTTGGTACTGTCACTTCTATAACTTTTGCAGATGCTGATAGTCTGCCTATCAAGAATCATGCATTGACTACAGAGGAGGTAACCTCTATATTTTTTTTTCTTTTTTGTTCCGTTGCTATGGAAGTGACTTTGATATGGTTATTATTGTTTCATTTGTTATTTTCCTAGAAAGCACCTGTAACAGTTTCAACTACTTGTTTTAACCAGGTTAAAGCACTATGTGATGACTTACGTGTTTTAGGAAAGCAAGACTTCAAGCATCTGTTGAAGTATGTTGCATGTTTTCACTTCTTGCTACACACATTTTGTATTTGGAGTACATCAATATCTTTTTGACTGCAGTTTGTGATACTGAAAACTTTTTTTTTTATCTCAACTTGGCTATTTAGGTGGCGTATTCATATTAGAAAAGCATTTTCTCCAGGAAAAGAAACTCCTAAATCTGCAGATGTGGAATCTGAGACCAAGGCTGATAAGGATGAAGACGACGATGATGATGATGATGGATTGAAAGAAATGGAAGAATTAACAAATGCGATGCTGCGGAAGAAAAAGCAGGCTAAAAAGATCCTTGCAAAACGACGAGCTAAGGTTTGATCTAATATCAATAGTTTCCATCTTGATTCTATGTCTTTTTTACTTTTTTTGGTCTGTTAACATACTCTTTTATGCATGTTTATAATTGGTTAATTTAGTTCACATGTTTAAACATTTTATATCACTATTGATTGTCAATGCTTCAACTAACATTTATTATTGTTATGAGTCATATTGAGATTCTCTGGTAATCATCAGGATCAATAATTATCTACTTGGCACTTTTGATTTCATGTTTCACATTTCCATCTTTCTGGAATATGCAGGATAAATCAAGGAAAGCAACTGGGATGCAGAGTGATGTAATGGATGATGGATATACTGATTATGAGTTATTTTCTCTATCGTCTATCAAGGTCAGTCTGATACCTTTCGTATTAGTAGGACGTTTAATGATTTTTGGTATGTTTCAAACACCTTTCATTGCCATTCAGGGGAAGAAAGATCTGGTAGCTGTTGATAACACTGAAGATGATGGTGCAAATAACGAAGTAACTGACAGTGATAGTGAGGGAGGCGAAGCAGAATCTGAAGACGAGTCTGACATGGACTCTGAGGAAGAACGTCGAAGGTATGCAAATCTCATGGTTTTTTTTATTTGGATGAGAAGATATTAATGGTTCTTAAACTCAGATACTCATATGATTGAATGGCACATTTTGCTTTCAGATATGATGAGAAAATGGAGCAGTTAATGGAAGAAGCTTATGAGCAGTATGTAGCCAAGAAAGAAGGAAGCACAAAGCTGAGAAAACGGATGAAACAAAAACACTCTGAGGATGGTGAACTTCTTGAGGTTCGTGTTATTTGTCCTCTTGTCTTATTTCAAGATTCATTCATTGTAAATTGTATCTTGCTTGTAGATGTTGTAATTTAAGTGGGTTGCAATTTAATTTTTTAAACTAAACTATCTTGGATGTTTATGCATTTTTTTAGTACAGTTGGGTGACTTTCAACTCATTTTCGGTTCAACACATTTGAGCCATTAGTTGGCTAGTGATAAAATATTACCAACATTGACCATCTTACCAACGCATGGGTTATTATTGCAATCTCTAGTTGTTTGCAATTGGTTCCCACAGTGTTTAAGAGTTGTTTTTTTTTGTCATGTTAGGATGGTGGTAATGATGATGATGGTGCCCTTCATATGGATGAAGACTCTGACAATGATCAAGAATCCAACCCTCTGATGGTACCACTCAATGATGATGAGCCTACTGAGGAAGAAATTGCTGCAAAATGGTTTAGCCAAGATGTCTTTGATGATGATGATGAACAAGTTGATCATGAAATGCAAAATGGAAGAAATTCAAGACTGGATTCTGATGATGAAATGCAAGTTGATAAAACACCTGATGATCAACTCATGATCCCAAAGAAACCGACAGCAAAAAACAAACCACAAAAACTTCAATCTTCTCAGCCTGCTGCTACCGAAGATTTTGAAGTCGTCCCTGCTCCAGAGACAGATTCGAGTGACGACTCATCATCAGACGACTCAGATGATGATGTGGAAACAAAAGCCGAAATCTTGGCTTGTGCAAAGAAAATGCTAAGGAAAAAGCAAAGAGAACAGATGCTTGATGATGCTTACAACAAGTACATGTTCCATGACGATGAAGGATTACCAAAATGGTTTATAGATGAAGAAAAGAAACACATGCAGCCCATCAAGCCTGTAACAAAAGAAGAGGTCAACGCAATGAAAGCCCAGTTCAGAGAGATAAATGCCCGACCCGCAAAGAAGGTTGCCCAAGCAAAGGCCCGAAAGAAGCGTGTCGCAATGAGGAAAATGGAGAAGATCCGCAAGAAGGCAAACAGTATCGCTGATCAAGAGGATATAAATGATCGGTCGAAGATGAAGATGATCAATACACTTTACAAGAAGGCGATCCCGCAGAGGCCGAAGAAAGAGTTGGTGGTAGCAAAGAAAGGAGTACAAGTGAAGGCTGGTAAAGGGAAGGTACTTGTTGACAGGAGGATGAAAAAGGATGCAAGGAAACATGGGATGAAGAAGGATAAGGAGAAGGGGAAAAGCAAGGGTGGTAAGGGACAGAAAGGTAAAGGATCCAAGGGTAAAATGGGAAAAGGTGAAGGGCCGAAAGGTAAAATGGGAAGAAAGTAAAGTTTCAGCAATATGGAGATGAATTTTTGAGTTGTAAAAGAAA
Organism: Flaveria trinervia; assembly: GCA_025506515.1. NCBI lineage: Eukaryota > Viridiplantae > Streptophyta > Magnoliopsida > Asterales > Asteraceae > Flaveria > Flaveria trinervia. The sequence continues at coordinate 12,007,241 of CM046453.1, forward strand.
TTTTGTTTTTATAAGCTCTTTCCTTCATTAGAACACCTACAAAATTCAATGAATGTTGTGTTTGTTTATTTCTAGAGTCTTTCAGGCATCAGTAAGCTGTCAAAAAAGACTGGGTGGATAATGGGGTCGTATAAGATTTGAGTCTGAACAGGGCAATTAAAAAATATTATAATTTCGTATAATGTTTTATTTCTAAATCTTGGGCTGCGTTTGGTTGGAAGTAAATCTCGAATGGAATGTGATGAAATTGAGAAATTAGTATAATTTTCAAGTAATTATATTTGAGTGAGTAATGAAATGTAAAACTTAAAGGAATGTTTTATCATAAATTTTATTGATTGTGATATAATTTACTTGAAAATGATACTAGTTTTTCAATTCAATTTCATTTGTTTTCTTCCAACCTAATGCATCATTGAAATTTGTGTAGTGAGTAGTTTTTCAAACTCGACTTGTATATTGTTTATAATTTAGTTCAAGGATAACGCCTAGCAGCGGACACCCTTTGACCAACCTTTTATGGCCCGTGAAGGGGTTTACGGGTCGTAAGCCATGCCAACAATCAAATCAGTTAGATGTCAAAACATGTTCTCTCACTACTAGTTAAGAAATTTATGGCCGATGAAAAACGAAATGCGAGTCGTGTAGCTCATTATGACTTATTAAAATGCTCTGTATATGGCTGGTAAAAGCTCTTATGGCCTAGTTGGTTTCTCTATTAAATTATTTGATGTAACATATTATTTCTTAGTATAGTGTTTTTTTATAATTAATTAACGTGACACATTATAACATGACGTAAATTTCTATATAAACCTACTGCATAAAATACCATATGTTATTTCATTTAATCACTTCATTTAAAACACTCGAATTTAAATCAAGTTAAATAAGAAGTTGTCTCACAGGAAAAAATGGAAGGAGTAGAAGAATATAAGGCGTTGGAACACGTCATCTTCTAATGCATGCATTGCTGACAACATTCCAACACCCATAGATGACAATGGGTGGGTACGAGAGTTGCAAAACTTGACTTAGTTATTTGAGGGCACCCTACTAGGGTTTTGTGGATACATATATTTACGTTCAATTGTATGTTGTTTTAAGTGTACAGTTGTCATTGATTTTTTTTTTGAAATTGTAATAATTGTTATTTTTTAATAGCAGGTTAGGGCATAAACAAATAAACTAATTTGGTGAGTAGAAGATATATGTAAAATGGAGGAGTTACTGGTCATGATCGTCTGACCATTCTATCAACTTATGATTTGGCGATTTGAATAAATTTGTATAAAATAAACTGCTGTAAATGGGGATACAATTGGTTTAGCGGCGAAGAAACGACCCATAAAGGGCTTTATGAATGACTAATTAAACGTCCTGCAGACTTTGTCTATGGAATACTGAGCGTTAGACCCGTAAAGAACCTTACGAGCCGTATTCTGCACGTCTAGATATCCAATTAGGTGTATCCATAACATGTCACATCATTTAATTTTATTATTTTCTTTATAAATTATTACTTGAATCTTGAGCTTGAGTTTGTGTATGAAAAAAGCTCACCTCGGGTTTGCTTGATTTGAGTTTTGAATATGTTGTTCTCAAGTAGCTTAGAAGCGACTCAATTCATTTACACATTATCAACAATTGAAATAATGTTTACCAAGTAGTTGTGTAAAATTTTGACAGAGAATCCAATAGGGGTTGCGACGAGTTGATCTCAAGTGGTATTGAAAAGTTGACTGAAGATGTTACAACATTTTTATTTTAATCTACGTTTTGATGTCATTTTTATTTGAAATCGTGAGGTGAATACTAATATACAAGTCATCCAAAACGTGCATTATAATTTTTCGATCTAATGCTATGTCTCTTTAGTGCCGGAGTTTGAACAATTTCGTAAGAAAGCAGGGGCGAGATTAATTTTTTTAAGGGGGGCGAACTCGATATATTAATACCGTGCATTAAACGTTATCTTAACAACTTGAAACGACTGAGTTTAAGTTGACACGTTTAAAACTATTTTTGTAGTAATTTAATTGTTAAGTTGCATTACAAAACTTAAAACTATTTAAAGTATACAAATGTTAAGAATGACGTACTGTTTCAAAAACTATCATTGAAATATTACTTTCAGTTAGTATATATAACTATCAACTATATACTTGTTAATACTATAAATCAATTTTGAAACATTATTATTATTATTGTTATTATTATTATATTCTAATTAGTAAGTTGAAGCCTATAGTAAACTCGTTGGCTCCCCAACTTTACCATTGAATTTATCATGGGCGGATAGGATAATTAGAGGATATGGTAACTAGGATCACTTTTTTTTGCACTTTTCTTTAGAGGATCTTACCACTTGTAAATATATCACAATAATAGCTTTTTTTTTTCGTTTGATCAAAATTATGTATTTAAAACCAAGATGATTATTACAATAGATTTTGTACAGCCGTCTAGGTTTAAGCTTTTGTTATCTGATCACCCAGGCCATAAGATTTTTAGCGTTAGGAATATAACTTTTTTCAAAAGGACGTCGTATTCAAAATCAAATGCTTTTTGAATCATTGGCTGTAGCAGGTGTAATTAGTGTTGCGTTAATGCGAGATGAACCCGACAAACCAAACCGATTATAAGTGAACATTATCGTTTCCGGTATAGGTATTATCGAAACCAGTATTGGGATTAAAATGCATCACACAAAGGGACATCATGATAAGAAATGATGTACTTTAAATTAAAAAAAAAATATGTCTAGTCCTATAAAATATAAAATGTGACGATTTTACCCTATATTCCCAGGTGTTGCTGACTCCTTGTTGAGAAAAAGGTAATAAAATGCAACTTGGATGAATACATTTAGTAAGTTATTAATTAGTGAAATACGTAGAAAAGAATAAAAAAATACCATTGTTTTTACGGAAAGCACAAAATCCAAAAACCAAAGACACATGATTCATCCACATGAATCTATTTCACGTGTTTTTTAAAACGAGTTGGTGTAGGTCTAAGCCAACTTCTCCCACCAATCATTGTCATGTTCATAAATGGTGCACTCTCATCACGTGACAGCTCACGTGACCATCCAACCCTCTTCGATCTATCAGCCCCTGGACCATAACACAAGTATTCACCATAGTACACAGTCCTACAAACAACATTCACCAAAATAAATTAAAAAAAGATTATTAATAATACTATTGATCATATATAGTTTTTTTAAATGATGAAGTAAAATGTGATAAAGTTTCCACCTTTGGTTGCTTGGATCATCCCAATCGCGCCATCCGTCTGGTGATATTGCATTCGACATGTATGTATGTGCGTATATGACCCGAGAATATGGCCCCCATGGTCTTCCGAGAACAGTGCCGCCATCTAGGCCCGTTATTTTACATCCCAAGAATGTAAAACCGGTGTTTTCTGATGGCGAGTTCCGATGTTGAGCTGTTATTGTTCCCAAGTTTTTGGCTAGTGAATGTAATTGGCAACTCTGCATGTTTTTGAAAGCATATATGAGAAGTAGATTAATGGTGTAGGGACATTAAAGTACTTTTTAAGTTAAAGTTTCACAAACTTATTTAAATGTGTTCTTAATGAAGCACATTTTTACATCATGAGATGACTGCCAGTCACTTGTTGATATTCTTTTTTAGAAAAAAATGAGTAATTCTGCTTAAATAGATTGATAATAAAAGACAATAAGTGTTTCACGTCAAGAAAATTCTCTACGTTAATAAAATTCTGAATAGTTTAAACACGGTTAAAAAGCATATTAAAAGTTTTTTGATTTTTCATCAAAATAAGAAAATATCATGTCACACTTCAAACTTTTATCATGCTTTTTAGGACTTCTTTTTTACATGATGAAAAAGAAAACTTACTTCAAAAAGAGAAGCCGCATTTCCACAAATAAAATCAGTAGCACCTTCTATATAACAATTGTAGTAATAATGTCTACCAAAATCATCAAGCAAAGTATCCTGATACGACACGATTCGACACCCGTAAAACGCAGCCCGATCAGCTGACACCCTAAGCGCGATCCCCTTCCCGCTCGTCCCAAACTCGTTCTACAAAACCAACACGACCCAAACACAACACCAAATAAAAACACTTGACACAAATCAAACCACAAGACCAAACAACGTAAACATACTCGAATAGTAAGATATCTCGCAACAAAATCCGACGCCATTACTGATAACGTAGGGGAATCGAATATGTCTCCACCATCGTTCCATGTTATCGTGGTATTAGACCCCGCGATACCACTCAACGTTATAAAAGGTTTATCAGCAGGAACAACAATCTTCTCCCTGATAAAATTCAATTACTTAGTTAGAAAACTAACACAATGAACTAAAATTAAGATAAGATCTAGTTTGAGGTGATCGAACCTGTATGTTCCTGGTTTAATGGATATGTAAATGAGCTCGGAGTTATTCGAAGCGACCGCATTGATCGCCTGCTGTATCGTTGTGTAATCGCCTTTTCCCGATTGATCTACGGTGATCAAAACCGCATCTGATGAAGAAACCGTCATTGATGAGGATAAATCGATATTGTGAAGCAAAATCAAAACGATAACTGTGTAGATGACATCCATGTGGATCAAAATCAACGTTGCAGTCACTAGATTTTGGGATATGAGGATGAAAGTGATCAAAGGGATGTGAAGCGATTTGTGGAAGTTAGAGTAGTGAAATGGAGTAATATATATAGAAGATTTAAATGAAGAAATTTATGGGTTGTTGGTTGAAGTTGAAATGTAGAGGGGATGCATGTGGAGGAAGTGGGGTGAGAAGACACGTAACGTGTAATGATTTTGGAAAATCTTTGGTCACTCTTTTTCCGCATTCTTTTGATTTTATGTGAAACTTGCTTCCAAAAAAGTAATATAAAGATAAATAATAGTAAAGCTATGCTTTGGTTTGGATTAAAAAGATTACGAAAAGGCTCGCGAGTCAAGTCGAGATTGTATGTTTCGTTGGCTCGCGAGTTTAAGATGTTGTTATTGGAGACTAATTTATATTATGTTTACATAAACTATAATTTGGAATTAATACATATTATCTAAACTTGATTTCACTATGGGCACAATATTAAATAAATGTTTTTGGGATTGAATGGAACTGGTAGGTCGGGCCAGGACTTGTTAACACTGGTAGTCGGGTCATGTATCTTTGGGTCGTTTTGTATCAAAATTTTAAGGTGAGAACATAGCCGTACCTAGGTACAAGGGCGGGGGGCAATCGCCACCCGTAAATTTTTCTAGTGTTATATGTATGTGAAAATCTCAACCCTCAAAATAAATTATGTAATTATTCACTTTTGCCTCTCATGTAAAATTTTTCTTGGTTCATCATCACTAAGTGAGAAAGAAGAGACTAAAGAAGGAAAAATAAAAAGAGGAGAAAAGAAAGCATGACGACGTAAAATGGATCCAATCTTCGATTTGCCTTTTCACCCTTGTCCAACTTGTTCTTAGTTTCTTTTTTGTGTATAGTAAAACATGTATCATTTGTCTTAAAGGAATTTTTGATAGCATATTAATGATTTCATTAAAATGCTACATTTGGTAAAAGGTTAAAGTGTTTGTTCCGGTAAAAACACAATCTTTTAATCATTTCATTCAGTTTTGAATGGTTAAATTAAAAATCAATGTTGAATGGAATTGTAGAGCATTCACATCCATTCCATAAAGTAATGTGAGTGTATTTCTTATATCATATGATATGACTATATGTGGTTGTGAATGAAAAAAAGAAAATATTATTGTTTGATTTCCATTTTGAGGAATAATTATTCAATCCCTTATAATTTTTTAAATTTAATATATTTTAATTAGTTGTTAATGGAGAAAAGATAAAAATAATAATAAGATTCCATTAAAACAGATCCATTCAGCCTTCCCGAAGCATTCTTCCGACACTATCGCATACAAGTATACCTCACCTGCTACAACCTTCCTCGTCGGGCCCGCCCCCGCCGGTGCACCCTCACCGGCGACCGGCCACGTCCATACGCCGATGACCTCCCCCCTCCGCCGACATCCATCTGCGGGTGACGACCTCCACCTTCCTCACACATATCATAAGATTGAATTCATTTGAATTCATATCCTATATATGAGGAGTTACACGTTTAGCTTCCGTCTTGCACTAGAACATACGAGTCATTACTAAAGCATTTTCTGATGAATCGAAAGAGTTCTATGGTTGAAATGCTATTGCCGACTTTAGTTTGCTACCTTCTCGACTTCAATTTTAATTTCAACAATTATTTTTGAGTCAATATCAGTAACTCCGATATGGAACCCAACCCCCTTCAAGAAACAAGGAAGAGAATGATGCCGAAGTAGCAGCTGCCACCAACACTCCAACTATTGCTACACAAATCCAAATCAAGGGATCAAGACTTGAGAGCAGTGCGAGAATGAGGTTGCTACCGGGGATCTGGCTGGAACTTGGCTTCGGCTGTTGTAAAGCAGGATGTGGCTGGGCTTGGCTTTGACTGGGCAGGATGTTGAGGATCTGACTGGAGCTTGACCTGAACTTCAGCTGGGCTTGACCTCGGCTGAGAAGAGTATCTGCGAGACAAAGACAACACCGTGAGCCTCGCCTCGGGCAGAAAGGGTTTTCTCCTCGAGACTACACTCCGACATGAGAATAAGTATTTGTGTTGAGAGAGCTTTGAAAAGGAGAATTAATAAATAATAGCTTGTAGTAAGAGTGTTCTGAGAATGTCCTTTCTACTTGTGGAATGAAAGAGTATTTATAGTATTGGTGTGTGGGAACAAGATATGACATGGTTCTATTCTTGGAAACCTGTGGTCAATGATATAAGACTGAAATCCCCTAGCCATGGGTTTTATACCTTTCTGGTGCAAAGGGTTTCTAATTGTTATTAATGCAATTTGTCTTTGTAGTTGACTTGAGGATTTTGGAGGCTGCTCTGAACTTCTGCCAATGTTTTAGCTTTATTCGTTTTGTCATCTTGTGTTTCTTTCTTATTCCCTTGTAACCAATGAAATGACTTTCTTGGTTACTACGTTTGCCTTGCTTTGAGCTTTTCATAAAGATCTTCTGAGTGTCATAAGTGAGATAAATCGTCTTGTGACATTGGGCCAACTACCCAGCGGCGGTTTCAGTCCATTCTTCCGGCCGTGACTTAGGTTCTTTTCGTTGGAGAAACGCAACTTAGGTTTGTTGTGCGACTTGGGCAGGGTGAATTGTGGCTTGGGGCCATAGCTTGGGTGAAACACAGCTTGGATCGCGGCTGTGATGATCTGCGGCTGAGCCTTACAGTTCGACCTTACGTTTTATCGGTTCGGACTTTGTTTATCTTTCTGGGTGATCCCCTTCACAGACAATAATGAATAAAGCAAAACCATGGACAGTGCCCATGAAGTGGATTAAACAAAAACACGGGTAAGCATATCCGAATAAGTGAGGACGAAAAATTAACAAACTTATAATTCATTTTGTTAGTTTGGTTGTATTTTATTTAGCCGTTTCATTTGTTTTTATATTTATTTTTTATCTACTCTTGTATTTTTAATATTTTGTCTAGTCTTGTAACTTTTTATTTAATGAATAATCAATCAAAAATTTGCATTAAATAAAGGTAATTTAAATAATTAGTTGATATTAATTTAATTATTTAAAAATAAATGGTTTAGGGAATATTGGATCAATTTCTTTTGGTGGGATTTCAATTTCCTTTTGCTTGTTGATTATGGTTGTTGCGTGGTATGATTTTACTTCATTTTGCAAATGATTATGTTGGTTGTTATATGCTTATAGCTGAGATATATTATTTTCTGGTAAATTTATAGGTTACTAGCTTTAGTAAATCCGTGTATTACACGGGTTAAATAAATAAAATATGAATATAATAAAATTCATTAATTATAAATTAATATTATAAGATATGATATGATTGAAATTACGCATGAGAAATTACTATAACTAATAAAACATTGATATCAACTTTTTAAAATTTTATTTTAATTTTTTTTTAAAAAAATAATAAACATTTTGTTATAAAACAAATTGTATAAAAATGTCTTTATTAAAAAAATTCATATTATAATTCCCAAATAATTATTTTTGGTTTTTAAAAATTGAACTTTAAAAAAGGCAATGTTTGAAATATTTTGTATTTTTAAAAAAGTTTTATGTTTTAGAAAAAAATATTATTTTATAAAAGTTTTGTTTATTTAGAAATAATATTAGTAACTAGATCTTTTTTAATTTATTAAATGTAAAAGAAAGTTAAATAATATTATTAGCAATTAAGGTAAATATTTAATATGAGAGAGATGCGAGAAAATTTCGGTGTGGATGATTGCGGTGATAACATGTGACACCTCAAGTTATTTTTTTATTAGAGTAGTAAGATAAGATTGTGATGTTCTTGATTTAATGTTTTTGTATGCGAGTTAGTGTGGTAGAGGACAATTGAAAGTAGATGTAATAGAAGTCATTTGAAAACAATGATAAAATATGTTGGGTGTAAAAATAAGTTAACATAATAATAAGAGCAGGAAGAGAGTGTTTTGTGGTAATACGAGCGGTTTTGATAGCTAGCGGGGTGGGTGGTGGTCAACTGGTCATGGTGATAATAAACATAACAAGATGGGAGAGGCCAGGATGGTGTTTGATATTTTTGGCCAATTTACTAGACAAAAAAATTATATGGTGTGACTCATAATTTTCTTTTAATCTTTTAGTTCATAGGTGGGGAGTATATTTAACACAAAAGAAAATCATATTATATATATTTTTCTTTCTCCCAAATATTCTCTCTTGTATAAACTCGGGACGTGGCGATGATTAGGACTCTAAAGATGGATTAACTCGACCTCTTCTAGAAAAAAAATTAAAATATCATATTTTACAAGACCATGTATTAATACTAATATTAAAAAGAGTTTAAAGATATAGTTTTCTGCATTGACGAATGACGCTGTTACGAATATTCAACAGACATGAGAAACACAAGACGCCAACTGCAAGCCACCACTGGTCAACATTATACAACTAATCCCCTTTGACCACTTTCCAATTCGACTCCACCGACCAATTATTATTTCTGCGTTCACATACATCATATATATCATATATATCGTATATATCGTATATATCGTATATATCGTATCTATCGTATATATCGTATATCGTATAATAATATAATATAACTCATCATCTCCATTCTAATTTCTGTTCAGATCCAACAAACCAACAGTAGCACACAATGAGTTTCAGAATGCAGACTTTGAACGAAGAAGAAGAGTACAACTGGAGCCAAAACGACCCCTTGTTCCGTCGTACCGGCCGTGACGTCATCATCGCCGTTGATCATGGACCTAAGTCAAAGCACGCCTTCGATTGGGCGCTTCATCACTTCTGTAACGCCGGTGATACTGTTCACCTCGTGCACGCTGTTTCCAGTGAGTTTTGTGTTTTGATTTTGGTTTTAGATGATTAGATCGCGTTTTCAGTTGAATATAGTGACGAATTTGATGTGAATTATGATCATGTTTGGTTTGTTTTTTGAATTTTGGTGCTGAATTTGGTTTTGTGATTAGGTTTGAAGAATAATATTGTTTATGAGGTGTCGCAGACGCTGATGGAGAAGCTTTCTGTGCAGGCGTTGAAGGTTTCTCAGGTATGCAGATGTTTGCCTGTTTTTTTGGTTGTGATTAAGATGATTTTGTTTGTGGATTGATGTGTTCTGAGTATGGTGTCATCTTGTGGTAAACCCTAGATTCCTAAAGTTTGGGCCTGCAATTTGAACCAAATATGTATGTTTTGATCTGTGGGTTTAATTGGCTATATGTATGGATATGTATCTTTGTATGCGTATTTCAAAACATATATGTGTTGATAGCGTGCTTGGGCTATGGTGGTGTTAGAGATCGATTTGAGACGGTCAATCTCCCAATAGAACCCTTAGCGCAGGTTAGACTCCAAAGAACAGAGATAAAAGAGTTAAAGACAAACTTTTGTTTTAATTTTCTGATTAATCTCATTCACAAACGACACACCCATTTTATAGGCTACAAAAGAAAGCCATGAAATTAACATGATGATCCACTAACCTACTCCACTAATTATAACTACTAAATGTGCATGGAAACATAAAATTCAATAACTTGCAAACAACTAAAATGCTAATATGCTTGACAAAGTAGTGGGCAACAGGGTGGGGTGCATAATGAATGTATCAGGTGGCTCCACACTAGCATTATTTTTAAGCAATTTGGTTGCGTGATCATTGATCAGGGTGTAGAAATCTTGATATTGCTTATTTTGTTAGCATATATCATACATGTGTGCTTCTTGTGATCATCTCAAAGTTACCTTCATTGAATTGAGGATCCACGATTGGTGAGCGAACATGACAAATGTTTAGTAGTTTGTAGTCATATGGGTGATTGGTTGTTTGTTTGGAGAAAGAAATACAGAGGTTTAATGGTACGTATGGGTGTCCTGATAGTAATGCTTGACCTTAGATCACTAATAGGTTTGTGAGTTTCCTCCTTTTCGGGTGGCGACATGTTGAAATCATAATGTTCAAGGATATAATAAACATGTTGAATTTAAGGTTAGTTTTTATCATGTTTGTGAATATTAATGAGCTAGTATTGTACCATGTTCCCTATTTAATCTTTATTACTAGGTTTTACCAGTTTGTTATATGGTCCTGCTTTCTAGGTTTTCATTTGTTGATTCTAGTGACATAAAAAACTGGTTTGTACTCGTTATATTCTCATGGTGCATATGATAAGGTGTAGTTGTAATGAAGAAATAAGGTTATGAAGTTATGTAAATTAGTTTACTTTTTGGAACAAGGCAATCCTTATTGTTGTTGTATAAATACTATGTGGGTAGTGTATACACCACGTAACTAGCTTCATCATAAAATGCAGTACTCGATTATGAGTTAACATATTTTGGATTTCGGTTGTAAATTATATATTTGTACCTGGGAATAGGTTAAAATAGTGACTCGGATAGTGGAAGGAGACGCGGGTAAGGCAATTTGCAGGGAAGCAGAAAAAGTGAAGCCTGTAGCAGTTGTCATGGGTACAAGAGGCCGGAGCCTAATGCAAAGGTATTCTTCACTGGTGGTGAAATGGGCGGGTTACATAACCGGTTCAGGTCATTATGCATAGTTGTTGAAACATCAGTTTAGGTCTACTTGAAATTTTTTTATCCCAAGTTTACAATTAACTGGTCAAATATGATAAAAAGGAAGATCATATATCAATAACACTCTTTTGTCATTTCAACCTAGTTGACCCGTTTTCCTTTAAGCTACTCACTACCCTTTCAGTTTACACACAACATGCTGCTTAGTCTGACTCTAAATTTCCACTCTCGCTTCATGTGTGCAGCGTATTACAGGGAAGTGTGAGCGAGTATTGCTTCCACAACTGCAAAGCCTCGCCTGTCATAATTGTTCCTGGAATAGGTATGAAGTCTTAGTTATGTTCTATTATGATTTATGTTTATATATTTTTGTGGTTCTAAATTTATCATTATACAAAACAGTAGAAGCTGGGGAAGAATCAGTGGTTTCTCCAGACAAGAAATAAATACATCAAGCATGCATTTAGTTAATAGAAGCGGTAGTTGTGAAGCAGTAATGGTCTGGTTATGGACGGTGGTTGTGAGGCGGTAGTTCTGGTTGCATTCGGTCATTGCTTGCTCAGATTGATTGTTTACAATCTTCATTTGTAGATTAAGCGTGTTGTATCTAGTTGTGTCTTTTCTGTATGTTATTATTGTTCATGGATCTGTATAATTTGTTACTATATATCTTTACTGTGTAAAGCTTGTTATTCTTCATTAGAGTGACCAAATCCTTTGCCACTAGAGAATGTCATGTTAGTGGGTATGAAGATATATAAATGCCTTATCTTTTTGAAGATAATTAAAATTAACAGCATCAATGTATTTCGTGTTGTTAAATAATCATTTTGCTCATAATCTATTAAACAAGATCAACAAGAATATTAAAAGATAAGGATTAGATAATTGTTTGGATATGTTGTGTCATATACAGGTAGTCCGAACAAGTAAACATAAAGAGGATGGTTGCACGTTTCTCGTTAACTAGTTATAATTTCATGTTGAGTCTGCCATCATTAAGGAAAATGCTTGTTTTTTTACCGTTATTAAGTAGCTTAATTGCATCTTGGAAGCGTTAATGACAATTAAAACCATCGATTGCTATAACGATAACTTGTTGATTCATTTAGATAATCACTAATGGGTAATCCGCGTGTTGTGATAGAGTGAACAATTTATAAGTCTATACATGTTATATTTCACTTAATTTATCAATATTTTGTTTTATGTTTTAAATTTCTTATACGACTTATGATTATTATCATATGTTAGAGCTAACACATTGTTACAAAACTAATTAGCATTAACAAGAATAGTTGAATCACTCAACTTTTAAGTAAACATAAATGTTTAACATGATTAACGTTTAACAAATATTTTCAAAAAAATTCACATTTGACATAGTATAGGTTGCATTGCTTTGATACAATAATGAAAAGATTTGTTATGATATTAGATATTAAATATAGATATATTAATAGAAAATCATATAGTATATTTTTTTGAATCAAAATAAGAGTATAATATGAATATTTCTTATAACATTAAAGAATAAAGTTGCAATCTTTTATATGTTATCTTAAAGTTATTGTAAAATTATAATTTTGTCTTAAAAAGATGTTTTATAGATAGTAATAAATAATAAATAATATAGATATATAGATTACTAAGTTAGTACCCCGTGTATCATACGTGTTGAATAAATAATTTATTAAATAATTAATAAAAAAATTATAAATTATAAAACTATGTTTGAAAATAAAATATGATTATAATTACTTATAATAGTTACTTTAAGTAATAAACAATAATATATTTCTTTAAACTTTTGTTTTGTAAAAGATTTGTGGTTTTTAAACATTTTGTTCTAAGCAAAATGGTTTTCTAAAGTTCGCTGCTTTTTTTGTTTTTAAGAAGTGTGTTTTTAATTTAAAATAAATAGTTTTCAATTTATTATTTTATATTATATATTTTTAATTTGAAAATGATATGAATAATATTATTAGTATTTAATAGTAGTTTTAATAATAGAGAAATAAGAAAGTTAGTATAATAATACTTACGATTGCATCACGCATTATCTTATTTTTTTTCTTATTATAGATTGATTGATAGACGAGGAAACATATATATATACATAGATAGATAGGCTAGAAACTCATTCATTAAATAAATTATAATTAGTAATAAATACAAAGATTGATACTTAGATATTTTAATATAAGATATGAATTTTATATACATAATAGTTCAAAAAAATAAAACAATTATATTATTTTTTAACTATCTTACTTAAATAGTTTTATTTTTATACATTTGTATTAAGATTATTTTATAAAACAATTTATTTTTATGAAAATCTTTATTAAAATCTTTGGTTTGTAATTATTTTTGTTACTTTAATAAGATTGTTTATAGAAAAGTTCACATTTGTATAATTTATTAAAAAAGACAGATTTAAAATATTTTGTTTCAAAAAGGTTTAGTGCTATTTAAAATGTCATATTATATAAAAATATTTTTATTATTAGTTCTATTTTAATTAAAAATGAGATTTTTTATTTTCTTAATAAAATCTAATTTTAAAAAGACACATTGATTTTTAAAAAATCAAGATGAGAGAGAGAGAGAAATATTGTAATTAATAAAATTGATCTTTAATAAGAGAGATAAATTAGTTTTAATGTTTAAATTACTATAATACTTTTTAAAGGGAAAAATAAGATGATGATGTCTATAAAAATGACATATGACAAAGATGTAATTCAAGAGAATGACATGTGATTTTAGAAAACTTGCTTTATTAAAATCTATAGATTATTATCATCATTATTATAAATTATTTAGTAATTATATAATTAAGTTTTTAAATAGAATAATACTTATTTATTATTATTATTACTACTACTATTATTATTATTATAAAACTATTTAGTTAAGTATTCATATAAGGTAATACTTATTTAAAAATTTATATGTTAATTTAAATATTAAAAATTATATAGTATTTAATGTACTGAATTAAATAATCTTACAATATTAAATAATGTATTAATCAATGTACTAATTACAAGAAATTTATTAATAAGGGGTAAAATAAGAATGATTGCATTGAACACATGTACCTAATGTTTAAAAAGTTGTATTAGGTGTTTTAATTTTTTTTGTAAAGTTATATTGTATCCTAAGGTTTGGATTTATATAATAGCATAGTGGACATCTCGATTCGCCGCGGTTAAATTTTAAATGTATATGCAAACGTCACAATATATATAGTTTTTGGGATTATTATGATTTTAGTGAGTTCAATGATATAATCGCTCGGATTCTCATGGATATCTACACATCCGTTAGTGATCCGTTATTATATCATCATGATACTATTATTGAACATATGATATTTAATAAGGCATGAATCAAGTAAAACAAATACGTTAAAAGTATTTGAATAAAAATTATCATAATATCTAGAACATTGTATCATGATTGATGATATGTTAAAGTTAGATTGATACTGATACAATAAAATGACAAAAATATAGTATTAAATTTTAACATAATATTTTGGTTGTTGTTATTGTTAATTTAACCTTCTAATAGCAATAATAATTACTATTAATATTATTATATATTTGCATCATTATATATTTTTAGACATATTAAATAATATGTCATTTACTATAGTTTTAGTCATAAATACTAATTTTTTGTATACTTAATTATTTAAATAGTATTTAATAAATTTAAATGTCATTTTTAAATATTACAAATAATATAATATTTAATGTATTAAATTAAATTAAATAATATCATACTTTTAAATAATGTATTAATAATATCTATTAAATAGTATATTAATTAAAAGAGTTCATTAAATATGGGTAAAAGTAAAACTATTACACAGGGCACTTTTGCTAAATATTATATTAGATGTCTTTCAATTTGAGTAAAATTACTATCTTGTCCTTCTAAAATGTATTATATATTTATAAATGTCATTTTCAAGTATTACAAATAATATAATATTCAATAATTAAATTAAATAATATTATATTATTAAATAATGTATTAATAATATGTATTAAGTAAAAAAGTTTATTAAATACGTATAAAAATGAAACTATTACTTAAATTACTTGTACTCTATGCTTAAAATACTGTATTAGATGTCTTACAATTTAAATAAAATTACTATATTGTACTCATAAAATGTATTATATAATAATATAAATAGATAAATAATAGGACACATGATTGACTTGAAATATGTTTGGAAATATTGAGTTCTCTGGTTAGTTAGCATACACTTCTCTGGTTAGTTAGCATACACTTCTCTGGTTAGTTAGCATACACTTCTCTGGTTAGTTAGCATACACTTGGTCTTCATCTTTCTTTCGACAAAAGATAAGACAGAGAAAAGCCCAATACCACATAGGATTTACGAGTTGATCTCCAAATTGTTTCTGTCGTACACTGTGATTCATATCTGCATTCTAAAAGGAGATGATATATACTTTTTAAGTGAACTCCATTAAACACAAGTCCGATAATAAATATATTTTAAGTGAACTCCGTTAAACATCAGCCATAACCAAATGTATCTTGTTTTATTTTAGGTAAATTCTTACAGCTACGAATACTGTTTTGATTACTACTTTTATATGTATTTACATTTTACAATAATATATTTGTACAAACAATATAGTATTATAGACTAGGTTAAATTCTTATGTATCACACAAATTGAATTATGAAAAAACACAATAGTATATATCTTTATATTAGTAAAGAGTTCATTACTATTATCATCTATGAGTTTTGACTTGTTTTGTTATTTGCATTCAACATGTTTTTTTTCTCTTCGGTGTCCCTAACTTTTTTAAAAATTATTATTTTCATTCAGTTTCATTAACTTAGTAAATTGTATTTGTTAAATTAAAGACATTTAAGTCATTACACAAATCATTTAATATAAGTTTTCTTTTGTATCTGACTTAGATGCCTCTAATTTAACAAACAAAATTAACTAAGTTAACGGATATATATGAAAGTGATAACCTTTTAAAAAGTTAGGCCCCAAAGAGAATTTTTTCTTTTTGAATAAAATAATAAAACAGTCTTAAACTCAAGTACAAAAAATAACAATTAACTCATTAATGAATTATTATTTGATTTTGTAGGGACACAATTAATAAACGACTTCATTTTATTATATTTTAAAATAGAGGTCTATTTGAATCCTACAAATCATTACTGATTTACAAAAAAAACAAAAGAAATGTTTCTTTTATTATGTTGATATTGATCAAAATATTGAAAATAAATATATTATGATATTGGATTATGAGAAATAATTTAGTTGACTAAAATAATAGGCTATAATGTTTAAAAGAAAATTTTATGGAGGTGTTTATAAAATTACGTCACACATATATTGTAATTTTTATTTATTAAGTTGTATAGATAAAAGATTATTTGTGTGTGCAAGCATGCATGTGACATATGAAATTGTTTTAACGATAATAAAAAAACTTCTATAGTAACCATTGATGATATTTTGAAAAATAAAAAATTAACACCTTTAAATCTTATACATAGTTAAATTAAATTCTAAATAATGTAATTGAAAAGGGAAATTATTGGTCAACCAAAATTTATGATATATTTAATTTATAAAATTTAAAATCTTACGAAATATGGAAATGTTTACATGGTATTCAATCAATTTAGAAGTTTAAAATATTTAAATTAAAATAGATAAATGGAAAATGGTTAGAAATGAAAATAAAAATTTAGATACTCTAAAATGATGTGACATTACATCAAAAACTTTTGTTCTTATAGTTTACTATCATATTTTATACGAACAATATTGTATTATATTGTTTCCCACTATATATTTTATATGGAAAATGTTTAAATAAAAAGACCCTTAAAAATTAAAAGTGTAAAAATTAATATCAACCATCAATCTCATTAATTGGTTAAGATCCATGGTAGGAAAAAAATTGTTAAAGTAATATTTTATTAATAAGTACTTTTGTTGATTTTTTACAAGGTCCCTCATTTCTTTAAATGTTTATAACTTTTATGTGACATTACTTTTTATAAAAATTATATCATAACAATTAGTGTTTTTATCTTTAAAATGAGTACAATAATATTATATAAAAATAATAATTTTTTATAGTTTTAAGCTCTTATCTCGTAATTTTGTCGTTAGTGTAGTTAATTATGTCTTTTTTTAATTGTTGTGTTTTTCCGAGTTTTATTGGGTTTTTCTAAAATGGAATTTTAAAAAATATAATGATGGAATAATATTTTTTTGTACCTCTAATACGTAAAACATAATAATAAATTAACAACTAATTAATATAATACATTAGAAACAATGACAAAATAACACAATGTCTCATTGTGTTTTTTATCGTTATTATGTTATGTTAAACATTATAAATTTTGAAAAATACACTAGTGAAGTAATATTATTATATATTTATAAATGTAAAATATAACGACAGATAACAACAAGTTTATATAGTGTATAAAATACGATGACAACAATAACAAATTGTGTTAAAAAATATGTAATATCTCGTATTTTCATTAAATTAAAAGTTAACTTTGTTTATTCTTATAAGGGTCATTATTGACAATTATGAAACTCATGTGCTTATTCTTTTTAGTTATCACTAACTTTTATTATATGAAAAATAAAAATAAAAATATTAAATAATATTAATTATGTTAATATTAATAGTAATAATAATAATACAAGTTATAATAAGGATAATAATAATAATAATAATAAAAAAATAATAATATTAATAACAATATTAATAGTAATAATAATAATAAAAAGAAACTTAATGATCTTAAATTAGAACTAATTAACTTAGGGGGGGTTAGTTGTCATTTTTAAAACTTAAAATAAAGGTTTTATGCATAAAATGATAACTTTTGAAACTACAGGGGGTAATCTTGTAATTAATTAAAAACCCAAACCACCGCCCCTTAACCCCGTTTTTCTGGAACCTTTTCCGGCCAAGATCCGGCCGGCTCCGGCCACCTCTTAAACGTCAAAAATTGGTCGTTTCTTGATCCCGAAACTGTTCCAAACCGTTCTTGAACTCGATTCGAAAACCATTATGAAATTTGATTACGTTTAAACGTCGGTTATGAACCCAATCGAATGATTAACCAAAACGTCTTAAAACCCATAGCCGTTCGAGCATTAACACTTCATAATAACCTAATTAAACCAACTTGCTCAATCAAAAGACAACATCTAATCGATTACAACGTTCAATTGCACCTGAAACAAGCCTAAACAATCGAATACAATCATCATACTCCTCGCGACCTGCACACGAGTCGAACACAATTCTCTGAACGATTGGAACTACAATTGATTGAGGGTTTTCAATCAAACTCTCTTGTGGAAGCTTCCTGTACAACGAATTTGTTTATCAACATTGTTTAAGCATCCACCAAGGTTGTGCGTAGGCCGCGAATTGTTCATCACTCGATCTCGTGCTAACACTTTGAAATCGGGTAATTGATTTCACCTACACACTCGGTTTTTCATAGGGATTAAAAGCCCTAACCTTAATTCAACTATCTTACACGAATTAATCATCAATTTTGGGTTCGTTTGATCTAGGGTTCTTGAGGATGGGGGAAATCTCTTGAATTGGGTTTATAGAAAATCGAAACCAACAATAACCGCGGCTGCGACATTGGTCTATTGGTTAAGTTACTTGTCACCCCTACATGAGGTCCCGGGTTCGAACCCGGGCAACCTCATGTATTTTTTAAGGCTTTTTAGCCAATAAAATAATTATGGGAATTTTTAATAAATATAAAAATAATTTTTGTAAACTTTAAATATTTTTTAAAGACATCAAATAATTTTCTGTGGATTTTCTAAATTTAATTAATTAATTATTTTTTTAATAAGCATTTTAACAAAGGTTGTTTTTGGATTATCTCTATTAAAATGGATTTTGAATAAAAAAATTTACAAATTATTATTGGCCCAAATATTACCATTAATTATTATCGTTAAAACCATGATTATTTCAAATGTTTATTCAAGTTTATATTTAAACTTCACTAACTATTATGGATGATTTAATGTTATTTGTTTCTTTATAATAATTTACATAAATGGTATATTTCTTTGTTACATTATTTAGATTACTACAAAGATCCCCAAACTCCACTTGAAACTTTAGTTCTCGTCAAATCAATAATTCTATTATTAAACTTAAATATTGTAAATACTTATATATAGGTGCCTTGTGACGTTCATCTTGGAACAACGTTTATTATCAATCTTATATACTTGTAATCAAGTCGAGGTTTGGTTGTAACGATATGTGTTCTATAACCTTACTAACTTATAACCTATGACATGAATTGCTACTTGTAATCAAGTATATAGTTAGCCAATCTTATAATTAGTTATATATATGCTTGTTCATCATCGGAATCAAATACAGTTAGCCAATCTTATATACTTGTAATCAAGTCGAGGTTTGGTTGTAACGATATGTGTTCTATAACCTTACTAACTTATAACCTATGACATGAATTGCTACTTGTAACTTTATCTTATTATGTATGAAAACCTACGAAACTCACCAACTATTTATAGTTGACCTTTTATTTTTATCATGTTTCAGGAAATCCCCAAGTTTAAAGTGGAATTTCGAAGCTTGTAATAAAACTAGGACTTGAACCTAGCTTAATAAATAAAATATTTATGTAATGTTTTGTTTTTCTTGAAACTTATTACATGTTTGAAACTTATGTTTGTTATGCCTTTTGAAACTTTTAATTTTAATATTTACATTTAAATATAGCGTTATGTGGTTGTGAACAATTTTAACCCTCACATCTCGACGTTTCCGCCGTCAAGGTTAGGGTGTGACAAAATACATTGGTGAAAAAATATATTTTCACACGTGAAAAACATTAAAGTCGCATGTGATAATTTGGTTAACATAGTCAACTTCTCGCGCAACAAATTACTTTTGGATTAGTTTCTAAATATTTGAAACTTTTCGCATATGTTCATATTCAAATGAACTTATCACGTGCGAAACCCTGTTGGGTGTCGAATCTTGTAAATACAATATTATAATGTGAACCCAATCGTTACACACACTAAGAATAGTATGAGCGGAAGTAGGGATACATGCTAACTATTTTAGTGCCAAATTTTTTTAGCACAATTACATTGATTTGTTATGAATAAAGAAAATGTGGGATTTTAGTTAGAAATTAAACTACGAAAACGTTATAAAAAATTACAGCATGCTGACACGACCATGTCAAAGTTTCAAAGGACTATAGAATACAAGTGCTTAATTTTTCATCACGTGCGATCACAAATGATATGATACTACTGTGGTTACATACCTATTTTTTCATTTTCATTTTTTAATTTTTCCTTCTTTTATTTCTTTTTTTTAAATCAATTGAACTCGGTTCTCAACATATTTTTGCTAGGTCACAACTTTCTTATGTGATCAAATTTGTATTAAACACACATGGATATTAAGTGTTTATCTATGTAAATCCACGAACAAAGGGCACTAGCATAACAGAATATGTATGTCTTTTTATTACTATAAATCTTTTTAGTATACAATCTACGATTAACATAATAAAGTAACTATCATTTTTCATGTTACTCTCACAAATCTTTTGGGGACAATAAAGACGCGTGCAAAATAAAATTTTCGTTTTTCTTATTATTTTTTATTATTTTGTTTTATTTTTGTTTTGTTTTTTGTAAAAATATAACTAAATACAATGCAATGCAAGTATGAAGAATATAAGCTAGGTGACAAAAACAAGAAAAACAAAGATAAAGTAGAAATTACCTCTTTCCAAACTTAAAATCAAGCATTGTCTTCGAGGCTTGAAAAAGAGAGTGGAATAAGCCTTCTATGATGTTTGATGTCAGCGAGTGGTGGTGGAAGGAGCAGAGTGAGGGTTTGGTCATGAAGTCGATGTTAGGAAAGAAGCGAAATAGAGATTATGATTAGAAAATGATTTAAGCCTTTTTTAAATCAAAAAGCTTACATGGCAGTGTCTTGCTTATATAGTAATCGTTACGCGACCATTTCACAACCATCTGTTTTTTTCATTCAATACTGGTGCCACCGTTTCTTTTTTATGAAAAGTATTCAACATGGTCATTTCAACCTTCTAATCGACACAAAACAAAACAAAAATAACAATTAAAAAATTGAAATATGATAAAAAAGAAAATAAAATAAAAAGATACAGAAAATAAGGGTTGTCTCCCATATAGCGCTTTCCTTTAACATATTTGGCTAGACTTAGGATTCGTTTCCATTAATTTCATGCCTATGAAATCAATGGAAAAACTTTTTCATTAGTAATTGGTAATTTTATTTGTTGTTCTTCATATCTTGTTTTTTTTGTGTACTCATGACATTCATCAATGCCTCCCTAGCCTTGAACTTATCCGCAAGTTCTTTAGTCGTATTATAATATCTCTATTTTCTATATGAACTTTTGCTTTACAAGCTTGATATGAAGTTTATGAGGATTGACTTTTGTTCTTTGAACCTAGATCTGTAGCCGATGAGACATGATCTGTATCTTTCAATCTTTTGAGACAAATGCTAGAATTAGACCGATCTTTATGACACATGTGCTAAAAACATTTTATTTCACAAAGTTAGTATTAAAAGAATGTTTATTTTTAAAGAATTGAGTGTTAAAGTATTAAAAAATTTGTTCTTGCTTATCTGTTATACCCTTAAAAACAAATCTGTTCTTGAAATCCCTTTTCAAGTCGGAAGATGTTCTAGACATTTGTGTAAATTTTATCTTATTAAAACTATGTAAAAGTTTATCTTTTAATTTTTCTTGTTTAGTCAAAGGTTTTAAACAACTTTTTTCACAACAGAAACAACATGCTTTTTATTAAAACCCCGTAATTGTTTACACATATATTCATTAGCAATACAGTTTTTATTCTTATTTTTCTTTAAACCTAAATCATCATCACTGTCCCAGTCTTCTACTATCCCTTCTTTCAAAAATTTCTTCACAAACATTAGCATCATTAATTTTCATTTTAGTTTTTGTGACAGGATCAATGTTAATTAAAGCTATGTTGGCCTAAGGTTTTGAGTCATTTTGAGGTAGAAATTCGAGACTACAACTCATATCCTTATATGATATGACACTACAAGATTTTGATCCTATTGCGGCGAAAAATGTCGTCGTCATAGGTGGCCTATGTCGTCGCCATAGCCTATCGCGACGACATGTCGTCGCTATAGGGTTAGTAGCCATAGCTTCGTCGCCGTAGAGTTTCTCGCCATTGCCATTTATCTCGACGATATGTCGTCGCTACAGACATGTCGCTATTATTTTTTTTATTTTTTTAATTTAAAATTAAAATAAAATATCTAACCAGGGACCCTATGGCGACGACATCGCCATAGGTTTTTTAATATAATAAATAATAAAAATGGAAAATATATTAAATTAATAAATTATTTTCTAATTTTACCTATGGCGACGACATGTCGTTGCCATAGGGTTTCTGGCTAAATAATTTATTTTTTAAATTTTATTTTTTTCCAGGTTTTTTACCTAAAATTTAACACATATCAGATACGCAGAAATGAAACCTAAATATTACTAATACTTAAACGAAGATCAAACAATTCTAATTAATTACATATCAAACAAAACAAAAGTACCAAATTAAACATATCTTAAGTATTTACAACCCAAACAAATTAACTTTCTAATTGTCGTCATCTTCGTCGTTATTGGGATTATGTTTTCTTCATTCAAATTCATTTGTTATTTCTTGCATTTCTATTGTTACTTTATTGCTTCCATTTCTTCATTCTGATGTGATGATAACCACTTGATTGTTCATAACGATAGATATTTTTTACTTTTCATCCAATACCTCTCGTATGATCACGCCTTTCTTCTAATGCAAGCTCTAAACATTGCATCTCATTATCGGGCGACTCTCTCGCCTCCATTTGCATTTGGACGTATTGACTTTCAATTTTTGCTTGTAATTTTAAAGAATCAAAAGAAAAAGGTATTAAGATTTTTATGAAATTTTGATGTAACACCCGGTTATTTTCCTTTGAAGCCAAAGAAAGAAGAAAAAGAGAAAGAAAAGAAATAAAACCCAAAGTCGAGGGACCAAACTTGCTAAAACGAGAGAATCTTTGGAGAAGTGGGGGTATAAATGTAACACCCGGAAATTTTCTTTGAAGCCGACAAAAGAAGAAAAAGAAATAAAGTCCAAAGCCGAGGGACCAAACTTGCCAAAACGGGAAGAAACTTGGATGAGTGGGGGCATAAAAGGGGAGGGCAGCCCACACCCTCCCTATTCTTGCCAAAACTCAGCCAAGGGAGAAGAGAAGGAGAAAATAGGAAAAAAAGCTTGGTTCATGTGGATTCGAGCGTGGAAATCGAAGTATAGCCGGTGGAATTAAAGCTCTACTCGAAGAGGTCGTCAAGGTGAGTTCTAGGACCCCTCTTTTACACATTTTCGACAGATTTTAGGGCTGGAACACATCTAAAACCCGGTTTTGAAAAGTTGGGTGTTGAACCCAAATGTATGCTTATGTGTATGTGATTGATGCGGATGGGACTTGATTTCGGGCTTGGTTGTGCTTGAATGGTGTTGTGGTATGCTTCCCTAAGGTTTAGAATGGTTGATTTGAGCTTAAAAGAGGTTTGAAAGAGTTTGGAGGTCGAACATGGCAGCTGCAGTTCGGGATGAATTGCATTCTGCACCCGGCTAGGGCTATGCGACTGGAGGTCCATGCGTCCGAATGGCATGCGACTCGGTCCATACGCATGAAAGGAGTACGACTAAGGTTCATTCGTACGTGAGTAGTGCGACTGAGGGTCATACGCATGAGAGCTATGCGACTGAAGGAAATGCGGATAAAGGTCATGCGACTGAAGGAAATGTGAATGAAGGTCATGCGACTAAAGGTCATGTGACTGGAGTCCATATGCCTGTGAGTCGTGCGATTGAGGTTCATACGCACGAAAGGTGTGCGACTGAGGGCCATCCGCTTGAAGGTCATGCGACTGAGGTCCATACGCCCGGATGTTATGCGACTGAGGTTCATTCGCAGGGGAAGCATGCGATTGGAGGCTATGCGATTGGATGCCCATTCTCCTAAGTGTTCTCATAACGTATGGAGGACCATGCGACCGAATAGGGTCCATACGCCCGAATGACCATGGCTTGTTGTCTGACTTTCGGGAAAGTGCAGACGTGGGCTCGGACCGTTGGGGTTGTTGATGTTGTGACGATGTTGCATGATTATGCATGATGTATGTTATGTATGTATGATGTTGCCCTGATGATGTTATTGACTGTGTATGTTATGTTCCTTGTTATGATGTATGTTTATCTTTCCTGTGACTTTACGTTGAATGTTACTGAATGAAATGAAAGTATTATGTAACGTAAAGTGAAAGATAATGAAAGAGAAATATGATAAATGCATGCATTAATAAATGAATGATAGTAAAGAAAGTCTTGCAAGCCTTGTATGTCGGGACACGTGTGAAGTTGGTTTCTTTGGATCGATAAACATCCGAGCATGTTCTTGACGGAAGGATGAACAACCAAAACCAAAAGTCAAATCAATAACACGAACTATCAAATATTGGTTTCATTGATAAAAACCTAACGATTACAAGCTCGTTACAACATAAGAATCAAGACTCTTAGCAAGGGGAAGATCGAGCATGATCTCCCCTCTCATCCGGCAGCCCTAGGCTCCGGGCAGACTTCCTCTCAATCCTTAATCTCTCTACACATTGAAACTGGTATATATATAGGCCTTGGTCCATATTAGATGCGACTGGGTCCATTCGTGCGATTGGACCATGCGTATGGTTCAATCGTACGACTGGACCATGCGTATGGTTCAATCGTACGACTGGACCATGCGTATGGTTCAATCGTACGACTGGACCATACTTATGGTTCAGTCTTACGAATGTCCCAATCGCATCTATCAGTCGCACGGCTGGTCCATTAGCATGGCTCAGTCGTACGACCGAGTCTCATTCGCATATGCTCCTGCGAATGACCCAGTTTCATGTGTTTACAACATATCAGGTGTATAACATTAAGCCTAGACTATTCGACATGCGACGGACACACTATATATGACTATATATGCTCCAACAAATTCCCCCTTGTACGTTGCTTGCGAATATTGATAACACCTCTTACAATCTTCAGTCAATCTTTGCTCTGGTTGCCAATAGAATCAAACGAAAACCATATTAGCCAACGTTGCCGATCCGTCAGGTTACTACCACATCCCTGAAAATGAATTTAGGCACAATAGCTTTCGTTTACTTTGTAGAATACTATCATAGCAACAAGATTCCCCATATGACTGATTTTTCCAGATAATGACACGAACAGTTTTCTATTGCTTCAATCTTCACACAGGCTAACTTGATTAACATCACCACCTGCAGAAATTCCCCCTCACATTCAGCATATCCTAATATATAGACATTGTGCTCTCCTTGCATCTTGACACGGTGTATTGGGAAAAAGTTTGAAGGTTCCAATCCACAGCAGACAATATCAACCAAATCAGCATGCACGAAGATTCATCATCGGAAACCGGTTCACATCATCACTTTCTGATTGCGTCTTCACTTTCTATATACAAGGATTCCCCCTAAGAAGCAAAATCCTTTCTGTGTGGATAAATATAACTTGATTGGCCCATAAGTAGTCAGATGCTCCTGACTACCCCACAAAATCAGCACCAACTGCTGACATCTTCTCTTCTCTCTTTCGTATTCCAATTACATTCACCTATTCTGGAAATCCGACGAATAATGGGTACACATCGAACTTATTTGAAAAACGAACCTCTGGGTGAATATGCTTTGCTCATCTTCGAATCTGTGCAAGAAGCTGTTCCAGACTCTTTTTTTTTGGTCTGGAACAAATGCGGACGAGTCAATGCGGATGGCTCATTCGTGCGATTGAACATACGACTAGTCCAGTCGCACAACTGAACATACGACTGGTCCAGTCGCACGACTGAACATACGACTGGTCCAGTCGTACGAATGGCTCATTCGCATGGTCCATTCGCATGGCCCAGTCGCATGAACGGGTCTGCACGCAGATTTTCAAATCTGCAGCTGCCAGGGCTGCCCAAACCCTAATCTGATGAATTCAACATGAACCGAAACAAAGTAGACATCATCAGATTCGAAAGGGTGATAGGAACGTGGTTTCGAATTCGATTTCAACATAGAAGCAACACACGTAACAAAATCTGAGCAAAACACGAAGAACACGAAGTGGGTTTAACGTCAAGATCTGAAATTCAAACCAAAAATCAAGAGCTCGGGTTGCTAGAATGATTGTTAGATCATTCCAGCAGTAACCGGCTCTGATACCAATTGTGAAGTCGGTTTCTTTGGATCGATAAACATCCGAGCATGTTCTTGACCGAAGGATGAACAACCAAAACCAAAAGTCAAATCAATAACACGAACTATCAAATATTGGTTTCATTGATAAAAACCTAACGATTACAAGCTCGTTACAACATAAGAATCAAGATTCTTGGCAAGGGGAAGATCGAGCATGATCTCCCCTCTCATTCGACAGCCCTAGGCTCCAGGCAGACTTCCTCTCAATCCTTAATCTCTCTACACATTGAAACTGGTATATATAGGGCTCAGCCCATATTAGATGCGACTGGGCCTATTCGTGCGATTGGACCATGCGTATGGTTCAATCGTACGACTGGACCATGCGTATGGTTCAATCGTACGACCGGACCATACTTATGGTTCAGTCTTACGAATGTCCCAATCGCATCTCTCAGTCGCATGGCTGGTCCACTAGCATGGCTCAGTCGTACGACTGAGTCTCATTCGCATATGCTCCTGCGAATGACCCAGTTTCATGTGTTTACAACATATCAGGTGTATAACATTAAGCCTAGACTATTCGACAGGCGACAGACACACTATATATGACTATATATGCTCCAACAACACGCCATTAAAAGGTGTTAGCCCACGGTGTGTGGGTTCGCTACCCCGGGAGGATGCACATCGGGGTCTTTCTTTGTGACTGACCATTTGTATAGAACCATTGCTGCCTACCCTAGGTACTGTGACCAGAGGTGTGGAGCACTGTTATAGCTGGTCTATGATAGGCCTAGGTCTAGTACCAGGAATAGCAGGGTATTGCACATGGCAATGGTACACCTAAACTCTACCCTAGATGTTGTGACCAGATGTGCGAAGCATCGTTATAGCAGGTCTATGATAGACCTAGGTCCAGAACCAGGTATAGCAGGGTAAAGTTTATGGTTGAAGGAAAGAAAAGATGTAATGATGAAAGAATGTGAAAGTTAATGACGTACGATGAATGAACAAAAGATAACGAATGAATGATGAAGATAATAATAACATTATCTATGTGTACGTATGATGTATGATCGCATGAATGTAAAGAACGCTTTTAACGAAAGAAAAGTATGTTTTATTATAAAACTAGAACTCACTCAGCAGTGCTAACTTTTATGTGTTTCCAGTTGGTAGGTAATGATTGCTGAGGATGGCACGAGTCGGCTACTCAGCTCTTTTGGATGGCATTCTTTTAATTACTGTTTTTGCATTGTAATGTGATCAAACAATATTTTAGATGGACGCTTGTATTAATTTGCAAAAGCAACTGTAATGATATGAAAAGTTATTTTTATGTTTCCGCTGCAATGTTTTAGGTATGATTAAATGTAAAGTATATGTTTTATGTGTAATGATTTACCAGCTGTAAGTGTCCCGGGAATAGGGCCTTACAATAAAAGGGGTAAGGCAGCCCATTCTCCCCTCATTCTCCCCTTTTTCTCCCCTTTTCATTCAGCTAGAGAGAGAAAGAGAAAGGAGCAAGAGCAAAAGCCAGGGTTCTTGAATAATCAAGTGCAAAAGTCGAAGTCAAGCGAGTTTGTGAGAAGCTATACCTGAAGAGGCTTTCAAGGTGAGTTCTAGGACCCCTCTTTTACATGTTTTCAACTAATTTTGGGGCTGGAACACATGGAAAATCATTTTTGGTTGTGTTGGGTGAAAAAAAAAACCGTTTGTATGTGTATGTGTATGTGTGTGATTCGGGTGGGTTTGATTTCGGGATTGGTTGTGCTTGAATGGTTTTGTGGTATGTGTTTCTAAGGTTTAGGATGATTGATTTGAGCTTAGAACAGGTTTGAGAGGGTTTGGAGGCCAAAAATTGCAGATTAGGTTCGAGGAAGACTGCATTCTGCACCCAGCTAGGACTATGTGACTGGAAGCCAGACGAACAAATGGCATGCGACTGGAGGCCATACGGTTGAAAGGCGTGCGATTGAAGTCCATACGCATGGGTGCCATGCGATTGAGGTTCATACGCATGGTAGTCATGCGACCGGAAGTCCATACGCCTAAGTGTTCATTTGCCCATAGTGCCCATACGCCTGTATACCATGCGATTGAGGTTCATACGCATGAGAGTCATATGAATGAAGGCTATGTGACTGGAAGTCCATACGTCTAAGTGTTCAATCGCCCATAGAGTCCATTCGCCTTAGTGTTCTCATACGCATGGAAGGCCATACGATTGAATAGGGTCCATACGCCCAAATAGGGCTCATGCGCCCGAAAGAACTAAGTTATTTTTCTGATTTTTAGGGAAACAGTATTATGTAGGCTTTGACTTGGAGGATTCCCGGGTATTCATGTAAGTTGACTTTCAAGGTTATAGATGTTTTGATGGACTTGATGTATGTTGGGTGCTTATGCACGATTGTATGTATGTGGTATGTTATGTATGCATGTTGTGCCTTGTATGGTGATGCTGTATGTTTATGTTTATGTTCCTTATTATGTGTGATTATTCTTCTCGTGGCTTTACGTTGAATGTTAATGAATGAAATGAAAGTATTATGTAACGTAAAGGGGAAGATAATGAAAAGAGGAACAAAATGAATAATGCATGCATTAATGAATGAACAAACGTAAGAAAGGCTTGCAACCAAATGTATGGGGGTTCAAACTTAATGAGGAGTGTTAGCTCAATCGTGTGCGCGTTAGCTACCCCATGAGGATGCACACTGGGGCTTAATCCGTGTGATTAAGCAAATGTATGGAGGTTCACACCCAATGAGGGGTTGTCAGCTTAACTGTGTGCGGGTTAAATACCCCATGAGGATGCACACAGGGGATCAATCTTTGTGATTGACCATATGTATGGGGTCTTTGTCGCTTATCCCTAGATGAATTGCTTAGTGCTCTAGAGGGGGGTTAAGCACATGACATGACCTAGATGAAAATGAAAGATAATAAATGTACGAAATGAACGATGATGAAGATAATAACTATTACCTATGTGTATGTAGATACATATGCACCTAGTTTATGAGCTTAATGTAAAATGTCTTTCATGTCTTACATATAAGTAACAGAATGGGTTAATGAAATACAATGTGTGGTTATGCTTATAATGTTTAATATTTCATTGATTATTGTGTGTTAACGCTTATTGAACTAACTATATAGGTTTGTGGTTGTTTACATAGTTCTTAGTCAATAATGATTGAGAAATGTGCTTAAACTTAATCATGTGAAATTCTCATGCGAATGGATCATGCTAATGGACCATATGCATGAACAACTTCATGCTAATTAACCAGTCGCACGACTGAACTAGGAGACTGGATCAGTCGCATGATTGTGACATGAGATTGACTCAGTCGCACAATTGAATCTTCAGTCGTACGGATGGATCAATCGCATGTTTCAATCGCACGACTGAACCATGCAAATGGTTCAGTCGCATGAATGAGAAACCCTAACCTATAAATACCACTTAATTCGTGGAAAAACACAACAATTCGAATACCTACGCACTAAATCGTACCCTAGCCGTCCAGAGACCCTAGAACAACCTGTTCCAAGTTCATAGATCACACAAAATCTTATTGCAATCGTTCTTAACGTTAAGATTCATTCTAAGATCGATTCTACGTGCGTTCTCACTGATTGGCTCACCAATCAAATAGGATTCCGCACTATTTGAGTTGGTATACACGTAAATCAGTTAGTACTCCGTCCGTACACGGTCCCTAACAGTGTACGTACGATGTGTGATCATATTCTAAGTCTGGTATGATTCGAAAGAAGGTAAAGGACGGTTTTAAACGAAAGACAAAGTATGGTTTATTAAAAAAGTAGAACTCACTCAGCAACGCTAACTTTTATGTGTTTGTAGTTGGCAGGTAATGTTGCTGAGGATGGCACGGGGCGGCTACTAAGCTCTTTTGGATGGCATCCATTTTTATAATGCTTTTGTGATGTAATGCAACATGTATTTTGTAATTTGATATCGATGTATTATTTTGCAAAAGCTTTTATAATGAAATAAGATGTATGTTTTAATGATTCCGCTACAATGTTTTCTTTAATTTAATGAAAATATATGTTTTATGTGCAATGATTGACCAGCTGTAAGCGTCCCGGGAACGGGGCCTTACAAGTTGGTATTAGAGCCAAAGTTTAAGTGAAAAATATAAATTTTCAAAATAAACCTAAACTTAAACTGAAAATGGGACGGAAAGGGAAGGGATGCCGGTCCGAGTAGCTTCGTGCCATCAGGTATTTTCTTAATGTTAACCGGCATTATGTGCGCATGTTATGTGGTTTATGTGTTGTTTGTAGATTTAGATACTGATGTAGACAGGATAGGTAATGCTTGGGGTATGAAGAGTAAAGTAAGTGACTAATCACAACTGGCCATTGTAATTAGGGACATACTATACTTGACATAAACTGAGTTGTTCCCTTGAATGACCGTGTTGGTGTTTGAATCTTATAGTGTGCGTTAGAGGATGGCCGGTGGTCGATCATCAAAAGCTTCGAGGGGTGGAGGTCGTGGTGTGCACGGTGCTGAATCGTGGCCCAAAAGAGGAAGGCCTAGAGCCGAAAAGTGGTTCATGAAGAACTAGATACCCCTCATCCAGAAGGCGGAGACGAGAGTGCTAACCTGAGAGCCTCAGTGAAGGAGGCTGTAGTGGAGGAAGTGCATCAGGTCATGCAAACGATCCTATCGTCTGTGGTGACTGAAGTAATAAAGGCTGAACGGGAAGGGGAGAGGAAAGAAAGGAGTAGGCCTGCGGGCGAAGGAGACGACCCGAGACCGAGATGGTTTTCTCGGAGGACGAGGAAGAACAGGAGGAAGAAGCGCCTGTGCCAGAGGCAGCAACTATGGGCATTTCAAAGATACAAGCCCCCTACTTTTGATGATAACGACATTGCTGCTACTGTTCACCGGTGGGTGAGAGAGATGGAAAGTGTTCTGAATACCAGCGACTGCTGAGACGACCAAAAGGTGAAGTTTGCTGGCCATTCATTCATGGACTTGGCTTTGTGCTGGTGGGATAATATCGTCCAAGCCGAGGGTAATCAGGTGATAAGGCGGATGAATGTGCAGAGTTGAAGAGGCTGGTGATTGAGAAGTTTTGTCCTCACCGAGAGATGGACAAAGTGGAGAGAGAGTTCCTACAGCTGGAGGCGGGAACCATGACACATCAGTAGTACACCACCAAGTTCAATGAGATGGCACGGCTGGTGCCTGATCAGGTAACACCTCTGTCACGAAAGATCAAGAGGTACATCCAAGGCTTGCCGCAGATATCTGTAGGCATATGATCGCTGCCCGACCGAGCACGTTTAGGTCGGTAGTGGACTTGGTAGGAAGATTGTATGATGAGCGGACGGTGTGGTGGCGAGGCAGCAAGAAAGGTGGTGGTGATCGGAATTGGAACGGGAAGCGATTTGGACGTGGCGGAGCCGCTCCAAACAACATAGGTGCACGGGTGGATGACCGACATGTCACACCCTCAAAATCCACTTGCGGAGTTTTACCGCGAGGCGTGTGAACAAACCAGGATCACAGTCAATAGTTACTCAGAACGACTCTATATGCCATAACATAACAAAATCAACCAAAATACCAACGTTAAATAATGCGGAAGCGTTTTTGAAAACAACCCAAGTCAATAAAGTATAACTCATGGCAAAACAGGTGCCAAACCAAAAAGTAAACCATAATTGTTAAAATGTCACATTGTCTTGAAGCATAATGTCTTAAATGAAGTGAACCGTGCAGTGCCCCTATGGCAAGCAAGTTAAGGACCTGAGAAAAGCATACTAAAGTGTCAACACATAGGTTGTGAGTTCAAGAGTTTGAGTTCAATAAACATTAAACAGTTGCGATAAATATAAGCAGTGTATGGTAATAGATAGCTAGTCTATTATCAACAAATATTAATACATAGTGATTTTGCAATTGAAGCTGACTGTGATAGTTGTTGCCTCCTGTCACGACTTACCATGTCGTGACATGATCAATAGGACAAATTGCACCCGGTTGACCTCGAGTCACACAGGTGGGGCTCGTCAGACCCAGTAGTACTACCCAAGTTTCCCCGCTATTAAATATTAACAATTCAAAAGTGTGAGGACTTTTCTCATGGTAAACAACACTATATTAATAATACACAACTTAAATAGTGAAAGCGTTCGTATAAGTACCAGTATGCTATCTCCCCCAAAAGATATAAGTAAAGAGTGGGGCATGAACTCACTGATGTATGCAAAGTACTTAGGGTTTATTTGAGAAACGAGAGGATAGCCAACCTTCACAGTTACCTAGATCATGTGAGTACATAAGTACGTGTAAATAAAAAAACATGTGAAACCCTAATCATACCAAAATCAAGACTCAAGCTTCCAGACAAATAGACACGTTTGACCTAGTTGACCCGTTTGACCCTTGGTGACATTATGAGTTATAATTCAAACAAAGCCAATGAGCACATACAACATACATGATAAGCATTCAAACAGTATCATACATATGCTATATCAACCCGGTGTATCACATAGATCATCATACAATCACTACTATACAAGTCATGCGAATCTAGCACATTAACATAACCATTAGCTACAATACAACTAACATGTCATACAAGGTTCAACCATTCATCACATGCCATGTGAAGCCACTCACGACTTCACATCCTAAACCCTGCCAATCCCACTAAGTAGGGGCCTCAGATCCGCACGCGTGTATAATGATCACAACCAAATTCTTTAAGCATATACATTGCATCCACAACATCACAACAATCAATTACCAGACCCAAGCATGATGTCCTACTACTACACAACATCCAAACCATACATGATTACCAATTCCAATTATCACCCATGATCATCCAAACATGCCATACAACTAGTTTAACACGTTCTATTACACTAGGATCCATCCTTGAACATATTAGCAAGTTCCTATCATCTCAACATGATCACACATCATACTTCAACATTTACACAAATAAAGTTTCCCTTTTGGGAAGAACATCCAAAGTCTATCAAACATCCAAGGTATGCATGAATTCATCAATAATATACCAATTCAAGCTCATACTAACATCTAGACATGAACAACACTAAACACCTCAATCCAACAATCTTCATAAACAAAAGTTTCTACTTTTGTCAAGCTATGATCAACATCATCAAATTAAAGATTTCTAGCATTCATAATATCAATCTAGCATCTAATTATCATCATGAACCCATCCATAACATCAATCCATCAATAGATCACTACTACATGCAAAATAAAGTTACTATTCTTAGTAACCTATGAACAATGCATCAAAATCCCAACTTTCTTGCATAATCAACGTATTCTAACATTCATACAACCCAATTATCATCAACATTCATCAAACAATGATCAATCATACAAAATCATACTAGAATTCGAATTAGGGTTTGACTAGGATTAAAAGTCTATGAACAATGCATCAAAATCCAATCTTTCTTCCATAATCGACGTTAACTAACATGCATACAACCTAACTAAGATATTAACATCATCATTTACCAAAATTCGCACCCATAACATCAAAAATCGAACTACAAGTCTCGGCCAAGAAGATCACTTGAACCAAACCCAAACTAACCTTTATTCGCGTGTATACTTGTGAATGGAGATCCAATTGTCTTCTAGCACTTGAAATCGATTACTTAAATGATGTTTTGCTAAATTTGAGGCTGATTTCGAATGGGGAGGGTTGTTCGAAGGTGGTTTGCGGCCGAAGGTGATGTTTAGGAGATTAGGGTTTGTTTTAATTAATTTAATTTACATATTTACCCTTTAAACCCTTGTGTTTTGGTATTTTATAAAAACTAAACTTAAACTCTTTGTAAAGTGTTTTTAACTTCATAATATAAAGATATAAACTTATAAAGTTCATTATATATCTTATCTTTATAAAAACACAAGACATACGATAACAGACACGTTTCCGCGTTACGCGATAAATTCTTTAATTAACCGATTATAAATGTGTAAACACATAAACATAACCCAATATTCACATAATCACTTAGATTCACATCAAATTAACATTAATCATTATTATTAGGTCACCAACGTTCAACGACAACTAGTGTGTGTTCACGACACGTGTATACAAGACTTAAAACGGAACTAACGGAGTTTGGTAACGTAAATTTACCGGATGTCACATTATCCCCATGTTGAAAGAATTTTTGTCCCGAAAATTGCGTTACATGGTGAGAGTGTTCCATCACTGGTTTCCATCACTGGTCTACTGCATTGGCACACAGAAATCGAAATCGTGTGAGTTTTGGATGAGTTGTCACATCATCATCCCCATGTTGAAAGAAATTTCGTCCCGAAATTTAAATCAATACCTTCGTCTGCTGGCATCGTTCCTTCGAATAGTTGAGGGTACTTAAGCTTCATTTGATCTTCCCGTTCCCATGTGAATTCCGGTCCACGTCGCGAATTCCAACGGATCTTGACAATGGGTATTTGCTTTGCTTAAGTGTTTTCACCTCACGGTCCATCACCTCCACTGGTTCCTCAATAAAACGCAATTGTTCATCCACTTGAATTTCTTCTAGTGGTACGACCGTCGTTTCATCAGTTATGCACTTCTTCAAGTTTGACACGTGAAATACATCATGAATTCCACTTAGCGAATCAGGTAGGGCTAATCGATAGGCTACTGGACCTACTCTTTCCACAATCTCAAATGGTCCAACGTACCTCGGATTTAGTTTCCCTCGTTTACCAAACCGAACTACGCCTTTCCATGGTGAGACTTTCAACAAAACCTTGTCACCAACCTGAAACTCTAAAGGTTTCCGTCTCTTGTCAGCATAACTCTTTTGCCTGTCTCGCGCTGCAGCCATACGATTCCGTATCTGTATAATTTTCTCAGTCGTCTCATGAATTAACTCAGGACCTGTTATTGACTATCACCAATTTCCGCCCAGCAAACCGGTGATCGACATTTTCTCCCGTACAACGCCTCGAAAGGTGCTGCTTGTATACTAGTGTGATAACTGTTGTTATAAGAAAACTCCACCAATGGCAGGTGAATTTCCCAGTTATTCCCAAAGTCAATCACACAAGCACGTAGCATATCCTCCAACGTCTGTATAGTACGCTCACTCTGACCATCCGTCTGTGGATGATATGCAGTACTCATATCCAAACGTGTACCCAAGGATTTCTGCAATGATTGCCAGAAATGTGACGTGAAACGAGCGTCACGGTCAGAGATAATTGAGATCGGTACCCCGTGTCTCGAAACGATCTCCTTGAGGTACAGGCGAGTTAACTTCTCCATCTTGTCGGTTTCCTTTATTGCAAGGAAATGAGCAGACTTTGTCAATCGATCCACAATAACCCATATCGTGTCACAACCAGTACTAGTCCGGGGTAGTTTAGTAATAAAGTCCATGGAGATTTGTTCCCATTTCCACATTGGAATCTCGGTTGTTGTAATAGTCCCATGGTTTTTGATATTCCACTTTACTTTGAGCAGGTCAACACTTGCTCACATACGTAGCTACATCCGCTTTCATGTTAGGCCACCAATAGTGAGCCTTTAGGTCATGTACATCTTGTCGGATCCAGGATGTATAGAATACTTAGATTTGTGTGCCTCGCTCATAACTAAATCTCTCAGATTTCCATGAACAGGCACCCAAAGTCTATCCATGAAATATCGAATTCCATCCTCTTTCATCACTAGCTGCTTATCCATTCCCCTTAACAATTCAGAACCAATATTTTCCACCTTTAAAGCTTCCATTTGTGCCTCCTTAACTTGTTCGGCAGTTGGGTACTGATAGTAAGCTGTAAAGCTCGCACCCATCGGGGTTTAGCTGTTTCCTTCCTGCTTAAAGCATCGGCAACTACGTTCGCCTTTCCCGGATGATACTTAATTGCGCAATCATAATCATTTAGTAGTTCCACCCAACGTCGCTGCCTCATATTCAACTCTTTTTGCTCAAAGATTGTTGAAGACTCTTGTGATCGGTGTAGTTGTGCACTTGGTACCGTACAAATAATGTCTCCAGATCTTTAAGGCAAAAACTACTGCGCCCAATTCTAAGTCATGGGTAGTGTAGTTCTTCTCGTGAACCTTTAGTTGTCTCGAGGCGTAAGCTATCACCTTGTCTCGTTGCATCAAGACAACCCAATCCTTGAATGGATGCATCGCAATACACCACAAAGTCATCTGTTCCCTCTGGTAATGCTAATATCGGGGCAGTACAAAGTTTTTGTTTCAATAATTGGAAAGCTGATTCTTGACTCTCAGCCCATTTGTATGTCGTTCCTTTGTGAGTCAAGGCTGTGAGAGGTTGTGCGATCTTAGAAAATCCTTCTATGAATCGGCGGTAATATCCTGCTAATCCAAGAAATTGCCTTATCTCGCTTGGTGTTTTGGGTGTAGTCCAATTCTTTATCGCCTCAATTTTGGCAGGATCAACGTGTATTCCTTTCTCATTAACAATATGACCTAGGAATTGTACCTCTCTTATCCAAAAGTCACACTTTGAGAATTTAGCATACAGCTGCTCATTTTTCAACAGTTCCAAGATCATTCGTAAGTGCTCTTCATGCTCCTCCTTGGTCCTAGAGTATATCAGTATATCATCGATGAACACAATGACAAACTGATCAAGATAAGGTTTGCACACACGGTTCATGAGGTCCATGAACACAGCAGGTGCATTAGTCAACCCAAAAGGCATGACCAAGAACTCATAATGACCATAACGAGTACGAAATGCAGTCTGGGAATGTCTTCTTCTCGAACTCTGAGTTGATGATAACCAGATCTCAAGTCAATCTTCGAGTAATAGCTTGATCCTTGAAGCTGATCGAACAGGTCGTCGATACGAGGTAAAGGGTATCGGTTCTTGACTGTTACTTTGTTTAACTCTCGATAATCGATGCACATCCGGAATGTACCATCCTTCTTCTTAACAAAGAGTACAGGAGCTCCCCAAGGTGATGTACTAGGTTGGATAAAACCTT
This sequence comes from Flaveria trinervia, assembly GCA_025506515.1. Taxonomy (NCBI): domain Eukaryota; kingdom Viridiplantae; phylum Streptophyta; class Magnoliopsida; order Asterales; family Asteraceae; genus Flaveria; species Flaveria trinervia. The sequence continues at coordinate 12,044,903 of CM046453.1, forward strand.
TATCCAGAAGCTCCTGAAGTTGTGACGACAACTCCTGTAGTTCATTTGGTGCTAATCGATAAGGTGCTCTAGCAATCGGGGCTGCGCCAGGAGTCAACTCAATCTGGAATTCCACTTGGCGGTGCGGTGGTAATCCAGGAAGATCTTCTGGGAACACCTCCGGAAAGTCGCGTACTACGGAATATCCTCCATTCTCTTTTCTTCCTTTTGCTTATCGGTTACAAGTGCTAGGATAGCCACGCGGCCCCTTCGTAACAACTTTTGAGCTTTCATATACGAGATGATGCCTATCAGCACCACTCCTATCACCTTTGACAGTAAGGATTTGATCACCAACCGGATCCGTATAATCTTCTCGTGACATATGACTTCCGCTTGCTTGCTAGAGAGCCAATCCATGCCTATCACAACATCAAAACTTCCCACGTAACAGGCATGAGATCTATAGCGAAAGTATGACCAGCAAGTTCTATCCTACAGTCTTCAAGGATATGCGTTACATGGATTTGCTTACCGTCAGCTAATTCCACAGTGTACTTAGATTCTAAAGCAGAGGGTATATCACTTAAAAGACTACAGAATTTTAAGGACACAAAACTCCTATCGGCTCCAGTATCAAATAGTACCGTAGCAAAACAACCATTAACAGGGAATCTACCAGTAACAGTTGTGGGATCATTTAGAGCCTCACCTGAGCCAATGACGAAGGCTCTCCCTTTGGCTCCATCTCTATTGCCGCCATTTCCAGTGCCATTTCCACCATTGTTGTTATTATTGCCATTGTTGTTGTTGTTCCCATGATTATTGGTGTTGTTGTTGTTGTGTGCCATTTCCGTTCCTTCTCAGTTGTGGGCAGTTTCGTTTGTAATGTCCTTCTTTCCCACACTCAAACAACCCTTGGGAGTTTCTTGAGGTTGTTGTGGCCTCCTCATTAGTTCACCACGGCAATCCTTCGCAGCGTGTCCAATCTTTCCACAACGTTGACACTTGAAGTTATCACACCGTCCCACGTGATGGTAGTTACACCGTGGGCATTGGGATGTCTGCCGCCGTAACCGCTGGGTCCTTGGTTATTTGGGGCAGTTTGGTTGAAATTGCGGTTATTATCGAACCGCCGCTGTTGCTGCTGAACTGGCTGTTGCTGCTGTGTTGGGATTGTTGTTGACCGCTAGACGATGATGATGATGATTTGTTATTGCTGTTGCTGGGAGCATCCCACTTCCTTTTTTGTCGGGCACGCTCACCACAGCGCCCCGTTTGGGTAGACGCCCTTGCTCTACCGCCTGGTCAGTAAGTTTGTGAGCAATCTGGATGGCCTGCTGGATCGTAGTTGGGTTAGAAGCCGTTACCATACTTTGGATTTCAGGCACCAACCCTCGTATGTAGTGCTCGATTCTCTTATGTGTCTCATTAACCATTCCTAGACACAATGTGGCCAGCTCATGAGTACGGGTTGTATAAGCCTCAATTTCTGAACCTTCATCTTGAGCTGCCAGAATTCCATCTCAACTTTTGCACCTCATTTCGAGGACAGTACTCCTCGATCATCATATCCTTGAACTCATTCCAGGGGAGTCCATTTGCCATCGCTTGTCCAAGCATCTGGACTTGCGCGTTCCACCATGACAGGGCAGCACCCTCCAAAGTCCCGGTGGCATACTTTACTTGATCCGCCGGTGGACAGTTACATTTGGAAAAACGGACTCAGTCTTCTCAACCAGCGTACAAGCCCTACAGCACCCTCTGTACCGCTGTAGTGTGTGGTTTGCAGTCCATGAAGGACTTGTATGTACACACTGGTGGTCCTGTTTTAACACAACACACATTAATCAACATCCCCTATAGTTATAAAGGATATCAGATTTGTTTTTCTATCATTGTTTCCTGCCGGTTGACCCGCATGGGCAGCAGCCACTGCCGCCTGAACATGCTCATTAATTAGAGCAGCCAATTCCGCAGGAGTCATGTTAATAGCACCACCACCCTGTTCTCCGGTGCCACGTCCACGTCCGCGTCCACGACCACGTCCACGAGCGTCCATTCTTTTCACTTTATATTCACAATACAATAATGAGTAACATCATACACATTTAACTCATTGAAGCGTAGTAAACAGTAAATGAAAGAAATAACGTATCATCACAACCACAACATTCATAACAAAAATAATAACCAAAGTAAATAAATTGCAATAAGTCACAACGTATTTAGCAATGTCAAAATTTAAGTTTTGTCGTTCGTGTGGGGAAACAACCCTTCCCACATAGGTTTCAAAAAGAAAACACTACGTAGTCTAAGTCATATAAAGAAATCAATCGACAATGTCTGACCCATCACTATCATCCTCCATCTCCTCCGGTTCCTCTTCCTCGGGTCCCTCCTCGGGATCCTCCTCATCCTCAGAGTCTGCGACAGGAGCAGGAGCTATAGCAATCTGGAGTGCTGCTAGTTGAGCTTCTAATATGGCAATCCTATTATCGGCTATGGCGTCCCGCTGTTCACGAGCAGTCACGCGTCCTTGGAGTGCCATAACACCATCTTGCATATGGTGACAACCGTTCAGCGTCTTCCCGTGTTCTTCCTTGAGTTCGTCTAATTGGTGTCTCAGGTTGTACACCTCTTGTTGTAGTGTACAGACATCACCCGTGAGTCGTCTTACGCGATGCTGTTCAGTATCTATGCAGCCATTAGTGCAGCAATCAGTTGCTCGTTAGACTGCGTCGTTCGTGGAGTGAAGGCATGGGTTGATTGGCGTTGTTCCTAGTCCTTGGCTTTAGGACAGGTACGCGTTCCCTAAACATGATATGGTCAACAAACCTAGGATAAGAACGCCAGTCACGCGGAGGGTCACGCTTCATCAACGCGAATGGTTGATCCCAGTCAATCTCCTCTCGGGGATAAGCCAGTCTGGGCCAATCGAATCCATCATCAGGTACAGGTGCGGGAGGTGGGGATTCAGATCGTGTAGGTGATTCGGGTCGTTTACCGGAGCTCTTGAAGACGATGCCATGCTGCAGATAATGTGATGTGTATGCCAATGAGTGTACAGTCGATGGAACAAGAAACAGGTAACTAACTAACTGTGCGGTTATAGTCTAGTGTGTATGCAACCTAGTTCCCTATAACCAATGGCTCTGATACCAATCTGTCACACCCTCAAAATCCACTTGCGGAGTTTTACCGCGAGGCGTGTGAACAAACCAGGATCACAGTCAATAGTTACTCAGAACGACTCTATATGCCATAACATAACAAAATCAACCAAAATACCAACGTTAAATAATGCGGAAGCGTTTTTGAAAACAACCCAAGTCAATAAAGTATAACTTATGGCAAAACAAGTGCCAAACCAAAAAGTAAACCATAATTGTTAAAATGTCACATTGTCTTGAAGCATAATGTCTTAAATGAAGTGAACCGTGCAGTGCTCCTATGGCAAGCAAGTTAAGGACCTGAGAAAAGCATACTAAAGTGTCAACACATAGGTTGGTGAGTTCAAGAGTTTGAGTTCAATAAACATATAAACAGTTGCGATAAATATAAGCAGTGTATGGTAATAGATAGCTAATCTATTATCAACAAATATTAATACATAGTGATTTTGCAATTGAAGCTGACTGTGATAGTTGTTGCCTCCTGTCACGACTTACCATGTCGTGACAATGATCAATAGGACAAATTGCACCCGGTTGACCTCGAGTCACACAGGTGGGGCTCGTCAGACCCAGTAGTACTACCCAAGTTTCCCCGCTATTAAATATTAACAATTCAAAAGTGTGAGGACTTTTCTCATGGTAAACAACACTATATTAATATATACACAACTTAAATAGTGAAAGCGTTCGTATAAGTACCAGTATGCTATCTCCCCCAAAAGATATTAAGTAAAGAGTGGGCATGAACTCACCTGATGTATGCAAAGTACTTAGGGTTTATTTTGAGAAACGAGAGGATAGCCAACCTTCACAGGTTACCTAGATCATGTGAGTACATAAGTACGTGTAAATAAAAAAACATGTGAAACCCTAATCATACCAAAATCAAAGACTCAAGCTTCCAGACAAATAGACACGTTTGACCTAGTTGACCCGTTTGACCCGTTGGTGACATTATGAGTTATAATTCAAACAAAGCCAATGAGCACATACAACATACATGATAAGCATTCAAACAGTATCATACATATGCTATATCAACCGGTGTATCACATAGATCATCATACAATCAACTACTATACAAGTCATGCGAATCTAGCACATTAACATAACCATTAGCTACAATACAACTAACATGTCATACAAGGTTCAACCATTCATCACATGCCATGTGAAGCCACTCACGACTTCACATCCTAAACCCTGCCAATCACTAAGTAGGGGCCTCAGATCCGCACGTGGTATAATGATCACAACCAAATTCTTTAAGCATATACATTGCATCCACAACATCACAACAACAATTACCAGACCCAAGCATGATGTCCTACTACTACACAACATCCAAACCATACATGATTACCAATTCCAATTATCACCCATGATCATCCAAACATGCCATACAACTAGTTTAACACGTTCTATTACACTAGGATCCATCCTTGAACATATTAGCAAGTTCCTATCATCTCAAACATGATCACAACATCATACTTCAACATTACACAAATAAAGTTTCCTTTTGGGAAAGAACATCCAAAGTCTATCAAACATCCAAGGTATGCATGAATTCATCAATAATATACCAATTCAAGCTCATACTAACATCTAGACATGATCAACAACACTAAACACCTCAATCCAACAATCTTCATAAACAAAAGTTTCTACTTTTGGCAAGCTATGATCAAACTCATCAAATTAAAGATTTCTAGCATTCATAATATCAATCTAGCATCTAATTATCATCATGAACCCATCCATAACATCAATCCATCAATAGATCACTACTACATGCAAAATAAAGTTACTATTCTTAGTAAACTATGAACAATGCATCAAAATCCAACTTTCTTGCATAATCAACGTATCTAACATTCATACAACCCAATTATCATCAAACATTCATCAAACAATGATCAATCATACAAAATCATACTAGAATTCGAATTAGGGTTTGACTAGGATTAAAGTCTATGAACAATGCATCAAAATCCAATCTTTCTTCCATAATCGACGTTAACTAACATGCATACAACCTAACTAAGATATTAACATCATCAATTTACCAAAATTCAGCACCCATAACATCAAAATCGAACTACAAGTCTCGGCCAAGAAGAATCACTGAACCAAACCCAAACTAACCTTTATTCGCGTGTATACTTGTGAATGGAGATCCAATTGTCTTCTAGCACTTGAAATCGATTACTTAAATGATGTTTTGCTAATTTTGAGGCTGATTTCGAATGGGGAGGGGTGTTCGAAGGTGGTTTGCGGCCGCGAAGGTGATGTTAGGAGATTAGGGTTTGTTTTATTAATTTAATTTACATATTTACCCTTTAAACCCTTGTGTTTTGGTATTTTATAAAAACTAAACTTTAAACTCTTTGTAAAGTGTTTTTAACTTCATAATATAAAGATATAAACTTATAAGTTCATTATATATCTTATCTTATAAAAACACAAGACATACGGATAAACAGACACGTTTCCGCGTTACGCGATAAATTCTTTAATTAACCGATTATAAATGTGTAACAACATAAACATAACCCAATATTCACATAATCACTTAGATTCACATCAAATTAACATTAATCATTATTATTAGGTCACCAACGTTCAACGACACTAGTGTGTGTTCACGACACGTGTATACAAGACTTAACGGAACTAACGGAGTTTGGTAACGTAAATTTACCGGATGTCACACGACATGTGGTCACATTTGGTGCGGGGTCGAAGAGGTATGTCAGTGTTGACGAGAGCACACAGGGAATGTAGAGTGGGATCCAATGTCTGTTTCCATTATGGAAGGACCAGACATGTGGCAAAAAATTGCGGGGTATGGAGGTGTTTTACTTTTGGCAAGGAGGGCCACATGAGCAGAGACTGCAAGAAGCCGAGGGCTGAAAATTCTGGTGCAGGGAAGAAGGCGACGGGAACTGAAGGGCAGAGGGCGAGTGCCAAAGCGTTCACGATGACGCAGGAGGAGGCTAGGACGATAGAAGGTTGTGACGTAGAAACTGCTATAGGTAAATCTATCAAGATCTCTGAGGTGATTGAAGGTTGTGACGTAGAACTAGAAGGTCACAAATTTCCTGTTAGACCATTTGTGATGACCTTAGGCGGGTTCAATGTAGTCCTAGGAATGGATTGGTTGGCAGACTTCAAGGCGAATATTATGTGTCGCAAGAAGATGATTCGATTGACAGCGCCTGACGGGCGTTCGGTGACAGTTTATGGTGATCGAGTCATGATGATCCCGAAAGTGATTTCGATGGCGGTGGCGGGAAAGTGCATGAGGCGTGGATGTAGTGCCTACTTGCCCTACGTAAAGGATGTGGACACGCCAACACCACAACTGTCTGACGTACCGGTGGTGTGCGACTTTCCAGATGTATTTTCCAAAGACTTACCAGGAGTGCCACCTGATCGTGAGATCGTGTTTCAGATTGACTTGATACCGGGTGCCCAACCTGTAGCTAAGGCACCGTATTGGTTGGCTCCGACTGAGATGAAGGAGTTGATGGAGCAATTTCAGGAGTTACTAGACAAGGGGTTCATTAGACCGAGTGTCTCACCTTGGGGTGCTCTAGTCTTGTTTGTGAAGAAGAAAGATGGTAGTATCGGTACCTGTTACCGAGGATTGACGATTTTTTTGATCAGCTCCAAGGTGCCAGTTGGTTCTCGAGGATAGACCTTCGATCTGGTTACCATCAGCTGAAGATTAAGAAGCAAGACATTTCTAAAACAGCTTTTCGTACGCGTTATGGTCACTACGAGTTTCTCGTTATGTCATTTGGCTTGAATAACGCACCAGTTGCTTTTATCGACTTGATGAATCGGTGTGTCGGTCGATGTTAGATAAATCAGTGATCGTGTTTATTGATGATATCCTGATTTATTTGAAGAGTGAGAATGGGCACACCAATCACATTCGAGAGGTGTTAGAGACGTTGAGAAGGGAGAAGTTGTATGCCAAGTTCTCCAAGTGCGCATTCTGGTTGCGCGAGGTTCAATTCTTGGGTCATGTAGTAAATCCCGAGGGGATTATGGTGGACCCGACAAAGGTGGAGGTAGTGATGCAATGGAAGTCACCAAAGATAACATTCGAGATTCATAGCTTCTTGGGTTTGGCGGGCTATTATAGGAGGTTCATTCAAGACTTCTCCAAGATCGCTTCTCCACTAACCAAGTTGACCTGGAAAGATGTGAAGTTCGTATGGGGCCAAGCTCAAGAGAAGGCGTTCGAGGAATTAAAGGCGAGGTTGACTCAAGCTCCTATTCTTTCATTACCCGATGGAAGTGAAGATCTGGTGGTTTATTCTGATGCTTCCTACCCGGGGCTGGGATGTGTGTTAATGCAGAGAGGAAAGGTTATAGCCTATGCATCCCGACAGTTAAATGTTCATGAGGTCAATTATCCTACTCATGACTTGGAGCTAGCAGTTGTGGTCTTTTGTTAAAGATTTGGAGGCACTACCTTTACGTGACGAAGTGCACCATATTCACTGACCACAAAAGCTTGAAGTAATTCTTTGAGTAGAAGGACCTGAACATAAGGTAGAGACGATGGTTGGAGCTCATAAAAGATTATGAGTGCGAGATCCATTACCATCCGGGCAAAGCCAACGTGGTAGCGGATGCCCTTAGCCGGAAAGAGAGACCCGAACCGATCTGGGTGAAAGCTTACAAGTTGATCATGACCTCTGATGTGACGAAACAAGTCAAAGAGTTTCAAGATGAGGCATTGAAGGAAGACCATCTTAAATCTGAGAGAATGAGAATTCTGATTTCAGAATTGGGTGAAAACACACTCGGTGTTAGAACCCGATTTGGACGAATATGGATTCCTCGTTTTGGGGATCTACGCATGAAGATTATGGACAAAGCTCACAAGACTCGATACTCTATTCATCCTGGTGCTACAAATATGTACCAAGACATGAAGAAAGATTATTGGTGGCCGGGTATGAAGCGTGATGTGGTGGAGTATGTGAGTAAATGCCTTACTTGTTTACAAGTGAAGGCCGAGCACCAAAAGCTGTATGGGAAGATCCAACCTTTGGATATACCAGAGTGGAAGTGGGAGCACATCACCATGGATTTTATTATGAAGCTACCGCGTACCCCGAAAGGGTATGATACCATATGGGTGATAGTTGACCGTTTGACGAAGAGTGCTCACTTCCTACCGATCTACGAGACATATTCATCCGAGAGATTGGCGGATCTATTCATCAAGGAAATTGTAACTCATCATGGTTTGCCGGTGTCTATTGTGTCTAATCGTGACATCCGTTTACATCTAAATTTTAGAAGAAATTCCACGACGCGATGGGGACGAGGTTACATATTAGAACGGTTTATCATCCCCAATGGATGGTTAGTCAGAAAGGACCATTCAAACATTGGAGGAAATGCTTCGGGCATGTGTTATCGATTTTGGAAGAAGTTGGGATGACCACTTACCGTTAGTTGAGTTCTCATATAACAACAGTTATCTTAGAGTATTGGTATGCCCCCTTATGAGATGCTTTATGGTAGGAGATGTAGGACACCCGTGTGTTGGGGTGATATTGGTCAGAAAGAGTTAGGAAGTGTCGAGGTGATCGAGGCTATGACTGAGAAGCTTGAACAGATCAAGGTCTTCATGAAGGCAGCCAAAGACAGACATAAGTCGTATGCTGATAAACGACATAGACCAATTGAGTTCCAGGTGGGTGACAGATTTATGTCGAAAGTCTCACCTTGGAAGGGTATCATTCGGTTTAGAAAGCGGGGAAAGTTGAGCCCAAGGTATATAGGGCATTTTCGAATCATTGCTCGAGTAGGAGAGGTGGCCTATAGGCTGGAGTTACGAGATGAGTTAAGTGTAATTCACCCGACATTCCATGTATCTCATCTAAGGAAATGTTTAGCAGATGAGGATATGATTGTTCCACTAGAGGATATCGAGGTAGATGAACGGCTCAATTATGTGGAGCAACCAGTGGTGATCATTGATCGAAAAGAGAAGATGCTGAGAAATAAAGTGGTTCCTCTTGTGCGCGTACAGTGGAAGCACAGAAAGGGATCCGAGTCTACGTGGGAGACTGAAAAAGAGATGAGACAACATTACCCACGTCTGTTTGAGGAATAACAGGTTTCGGGGACGAAACCAATTTTAAGGGGGTGGACTTGTAACACCCGGTTATTTTCCTTTGAAGCCAAAGAAAGAAGAAAAAGAGAAAGAAAAGAAATAAAGCCCAAAATCGAGGGACCAAACTTGCCAAAATGAGAGAATCTTTGGAGGAGTGTGGGTATAAAATGGGCAAGGTAGCCCATTCTCCCCCCATTCTCCCCTTTTCATTCGGCTAGAGGGAGAAAGAGAAAAGAGCAAGACCAAAAGCTAGGGTTCTTGAATAATCAAGTGCAAAAGTCAAACTCAAGCGAGTTTGTGAGAAGCTATACCCGAAGAGGCTTTCAAGGTGAGTTCTAGGACCCCTCTTTTACACGTTTTCAACATATTTTGGGGCTGGAACACATGACAAATCGTTTTTGGTTGTGTTGGGTGAAAAAAAAACCATTTGTATGTGTATGTGTATGTGTGTGATTCATGTGGGGTTTGATTTCGGGCTTGGTTGTGCTTGAATGGTGTTGTGGTATATGTTTCTAAGGTTTAGTATGGTTGATTTGAGCTTAGAATAGGTTTAAGAGGGTTTGGAGGCCGAAAATTGCAGATTAGGTTCGGGGAAGACTGCATTCTGCACCCAGCTAGGGCTATGCATTTGGAAGCCAGGAGACCGAATGGCATACGACTGGAGGCCATACGGCCAAAAGGTGTGAGACTGAAGTCCATGCGCATGGGTGCCATGCGACTGAGGTTCATGCACATAGGAGTCGTGTGACTGGAAGTCCATACGCCTAAGTGTTCATTCGCCCATAGTGCCCATACGCCCGAATACCATGCGATTGAGGTTCATACGCATGGGAGTCATACAACTGAAGGCTATGCGACTGGAAGTCCATACGCCTAAGTGTTCAATCGCCCATAGAGTCCATTTGCCTTAGTATTCTCATACGCATGGAAGGCCATGCGACTGAATAGGGTCCATACGCCCAAATAGGGCTCATGCACCCAAAAAAGCTATGTTATTTTTCCGATTTTTGGGGAAACAGTATTATGTAGGTTTTGACTTGGAGGATTCCCGGGTATTCATGTAAGTTGACTTTCGAGGTCATAGACGTTATGATGGGCTTGATGTATGTTGGGTGCTTATGCATAATTGTATGTATGTGGTATGTTATGTATGCATGTTGTGCCTTGTATGGTGATGTTGTATGTTTCTGTTTATGTTCCTTATTATGTGTGATTATTCTTCCCGTGGCTTTATGTTGAATGTTAATGAATAAAATGAAAGTATTATGTAACGTAAAGGGTAAGATAATGAAAAGAGGAACAAAATGAAGAATGCATGCATTAATGAATGAACGAACATAAGAAAGGCTTGCAAACAAATGTATGGAGGTTCACACTAAATGAGGAGTGTTAGCTCAACCGTGTGCGAGTTAGCTACCCCATGAGGATGCACACTGGGGCTTAATCCGTGTGATTAAGCAAATGTATGGAGGTTCACACCCAATGAGGGGTTGTCAGCTTAATTGTGTGCCGGTCAAATACCCCATGAGGATGCACACAGGGGTTCAATCTTTGTGATTGACCATATGTATGGGGTCCTTTTCACTTAACCCTAGATGAATTGCTTGGTGCTCTAGAGGGGGGTTAAGCACATGACAGGACCTAAATGAAAACAAAAGATAACAAATGTACGAAATGAACGATGATGAAGATAATAACTATTACCTATGTGTACGTACAATGTGTGATCACATTCTAAGTCTGGTATGATTTGAAAGAAGGTAAAGGACGGTTTTAAATGAAAGACAAAGTAAGTTTTATTATAAACTAGAACTCACTCAGCAACGCTGACTTTTATATATTTCCAGTTTCCAGGTAATGTTGCTGAGGATGGCACAGGGCGGCTACTCAGCTCTTTTGGATGGCATCCATTTTTATAATACTTTTGTGATGTAATGCAACATGTATTTTGTAATTTGATATCGATGTATTGTTTTGAAAAAGCTTTTATAATGAAATGAGATGTCTGTTTTAATGATTCTGCTACAATGTTTTCTTTAGTTTAATGAAAATATATGTTTTATGTGCAATGATTTACCAGCTGTAAGCGTCCCGGGAACGGGGCCTTACATTCGACATCATAACTGTAATAAAATGAAAAAAAACATGGTACTTCCTTTTGATAATCTTTTCTTAGCTGATGCTATATTAATATAAAAAATCAAAAGGTTAGTAACATGTAAAATATATTTAAACAAAATTTATATATTTAAATTTTAAAATATTAAGTTACATGATTGGCAATTGGAAGAAAGAGTGTAAGGCCCTGCTCCCCGGACGCTCACAGCTGGTCAATCATTACACATAAAACATTTAACTTAAATAAACATTGTAGCGGAAACATTCAAAAACGACATTTCATTTCAATATAAAGGCTTTTGCAAAATAATATATCATTATCACATTACAAAATACTTGTTGCATTATAACACAAAAGCATTATAAAAATGAATGCCATCCAAAAAGAGCCAAGTAGCCGCCCCTTGCCATCCTCAACTACCTTCTACCAACTGGAAAATGCATAAAAAGTGAGCGTTACTGAGTGAGTTCTAGCTTTATAAAAACATTATATTACCTTTCATTCATTAAAACATTTTCTTTACTATTGCACGTGATCACACATCATACATACATCAAGGTAATAGTTGTTATCTTCATCATCGTTCGTTTTGCACATTTCTTACTTATCACACTTTTTGTACATTACTATCTTTCACATCCATCTAGGTCTCGTACTTAACCCCCCTGTTGAGCACAAAGCTATATCATCTAGGGTTAAGCAACAAGGACCCCATATCGCACGTACGGAGTAGTCACCAAGACTGACTCCCCCTGTGTGTGTGAACTCTGATGGGTTAGCCAAAATCGCACGCTGTATAACACACAATAATTAGGAAATCGCACGTATTGGAGCAGTCACCAAGACTGAACTCTTATTGTGTGTATGAACCCTTATGAGTTAGCCAAAATCGCACGCTGTAGACACACACAGTTGAGCTAACAACTCACAATGAGTTGTGTACCTCCTTTCATTTGCTTGCAAGCCTTTCATACCTTCATTCGTTCATTAATGCATGCATTCGTTATTTCGTTCCTCTTTTCATTATCTTCCACTTTACGTTACATAATACTTTTCATTTCTTTCATTAACATTCAACGCAAAGCCATAGGAAGATAAACATACTTAAATAGGAACATCAACAGGATCATGCAAATCATCATACATAACCACATGCATACATAACATACATCACACATACCATCATGTATAACATCATACATAACATCATCATCACCATCATCATACATCATCATTCATGCCCGTCACATCATCTTTGACTTCAAAAAGTCAACTTACAATGCCCCCAGGACCTTCCCAAGTCAAAGCCTACTTTTACACTTTCCCCAAAAATTCAAAAAATATTCTAAGTCCTTAGGCGCATGAGCACTATTTAGGCGCATGAGCACTATGCAGGCGCATGGCCATTCAAACACATGAGGAACACTTAGGAGCATGGGCAATTTCAGGCGCATCAGCACTATTGGGGCGCATGAGTCAACACTTAGTCTATTCTGGGCAATTCTAGGCACATGAGCACTATGTAAGCGCATGAGTGCCTAGGCGCATGAGTGCCTAGGCGCATGAGTGCCTAGGCGCATGAGCTTTCTGGGCGCATGAACACTTAGTCAAATTTTTCCTATTTCTAGGCACATGACCACTATATGGGCGCATGAGATTTCGGGCGTATGAGGACACTTAGTCAAATTTCCATGCTAGGTGCATGAACCCTATTTGGGCGCATGAGCAGCCTATGTCACACTTAAACATCATAATTCAGTCCCTAATCATTCTCAAACTTATTCTAAACTTAAATTATTCATTCTAAACCTTAGAAACATATACATAGCATCATGAAACTTAAACATAGCCCAAAATCAATCCCCACCCGCAACATACACACATACATACATACGAGTATAAATCCAGCTTTTATAAAAACATACATACATGCATTTCTAGCCCCAAAGCAGTTAAAACATATAAAAAGGGGGTCCTATAACTCACCTTTGCAGCCTTTGGTTATGACTTATTCACAACCCGTTTGCAATTGAGTTCAACCGCCTTGAATTCGACTTCTTCCTTCTGCTCTTTAGAAAAATCCGAATGCTTTCTCTTTGCTTCTTTCTCTCTCTATAATCCGATCGTCAAAAGGTGAAAAGTGGCATGGCATGGGCGGCCATGCTACTTTTGTACAAAAATAAATAAATTTTGTACCTTTTTACACCTTTAGTCCCTTTACTTGGGCTTTATGTCTTTTCTTTCTTTTTCTTCTTTCTTTGGTTAAAATAACCGGGCGTTACAAAGAGTATATCCATGCCCGTGGGGATCCCTACCCCCACCGTCACCACCATGTGATCCTGTTATGGTTGAAGACATAACCTTCAATAAAATCATGTGTCACTTTAATAAGAAATAGAATAAAGTGTGACATTTTGATAAAAAATAAAATAAAGTGTTTTTAATACATACAATCAATTTGAGTTATCACTATAAAGATTTTCATCTTCATTTACAAGATCATCATCGCTCTCGTCCATACTATCATTAATATCTAATGCATCTTCATCTTCTTCATCATCATTAATATAATCTTCCTCATCTGAGAGATATGCATCTTCATCTTCTTCATCATCATTAATAAAATCTTCATCATGAGCAAGTGAAGCAACAGGAAACCAACTTAAGTCTATGACTAATTCACAATTATCATGTGCATCTCTCTCATCATTAATAACTCGTGCACTTGATTCACCAACTTCAAAATTGCTATCAACTACTAAGTTATAATCATCTATGTCGTGCAATAAATCTATCTTATTAGCAACACTAATACTAGGACAATTTTGAAATTCTTCATTCTCTTTCCAAAACAAAGCACAATCATTGATGCAAGCATGGATGGATTCATATCCTAACCCAATCTTATTCAGCTTCTTCTTCGCCTCATAGTGTGAAGATCGAATGTGATTTTCTTTCGGGAATGCAACCTTTAAAAACTCTAAAAGTTGATCAAACGAACTATTTTCCACTTGTTGATTACTTTAATATGCATCATTTGGCTAGAAAGTTTAAAGAAGACATCCAAATACAACCGGGGTATAACTTAGTGTTGAGCTCATTATAGAGTTCATCAAATTCAGAGTCTAAAGTATATCCATCCTCATCTATGTTTTCTTCATTCTCTGCGATAACATCTTCGATTGAATCAAACATCTCATTATTTGATATATTACTTGCCGGAGGGGTACGTGTTATTGTAGCAATATGTTTTGCAGCATCAGAAGAACTAGAGACCTCACCATCATAAACCCATTTTCTATAATGTTGAGCAAAGCCACGAACATGTATGTGAGCATTAATTATTTTTAAAGCATGACGAAAAGCATTCACACAATCTCTACATGGGAATTTTGTTTTGCCATCACTATCGACAAAGTTCTTAACATACTCTATAAAGTTTTTAATGTCACGCTCTGACCGACGGCGGAATCATCGGGACGGACGAATGTGAAACGATTGTTCAAAGCACATGGAACTAAATTAGTTGAAATAATATTAAATACCGTTATTCATTGAACAATACAAGTCAATTAAGTCATTACAATACATAAAAATATAAACAACAACATAATATGTTTAATTTACCTAAGTCCAAGTCCTGTATGAGCAAGTAGAGAATCCTCAAGTATCGAACCTGAAACATGTTAAAAATAAAAGGTCAACTTTGAAAGTTGGTTAGTTTCCATGGGTTGAACACACACACACACACACACACACACACACACCACACACACACACATATATATATATATATATATATATATATATATATATATATATATTATATATATATATATATAAGTTTACAAGTAGCAATTCATGTCAATGGTTATGAGTTAAGCAAGTTTATAGAACACATATAGTTACAACCAAACCTCGACTTGATTACAAGTTTATAAGATTGACTAAGTGTACTTGGTTCCCATGATGAACAAGCATACGTCATCAGGATTCGGCAAGACATCGGCTTTAGCACCAAATAGGCTTGTCAGACCCAAAGATCTAAGACATCACCATGCTAGCAATAGTTAACGATTGTAAACAAAATATGTATCTCATATAAGACTTACAATAACACAAATAACCATGACAAAAAGGTAAAGATGAATTGCATGTGCATTTACAAGTATTAAGATGTTTACAAGTGTAAGTTTATAAGGTTAACATGTTTCACCCCAAAAGGTGTGAAATAAAGTAAAAAGGGGGCATGGAGAACTCACATGACATATACAAGGTGATGATAAGAATTTAAACGATGCTCTAATGATTTCTCTTACAAGTTGCCTAAACGTATAGATTCTAAAATAAGTTCGATAATAAGATTAACAATTAGACGTGAACTAGGGTTTCAATTGGAATTTGGGGGTTTAAATAATTATATAAATTAATGAATCGTTTACGTTTTGGTTTAATAAAGATGGTATAAATCAATTAAGACTAAGAATGATAGTGTATGATTCAACAATTTATTTATTAAATTAATAAAGATTAAATAAAATATGTGAAAAGATATAATTAATTTAAAAATTAATTACTTATAATTGATAAAGATGATTTATTAAATACTTATTTATATAGCTTGCAAAATAATATAGAATTATTTAAGTCACTTTAATCGTTTTAAATAATCTTTCTAAGGCCTTAAAACAAGGATGATCAATAATAGAAACTTATATTGTTTTATAAGTTTTAAGAATTTAAATAAAAGTTTAAGGAATAAATCGATTAATTAATTAAGATTTATAACAATATTATTTGAAAAGAACATTTAGACCAATAATAATTTATTAAGCATTATTACCATCCATTCTACAAGAAATTGTTCAAAAACAATCCTTGTTAAAATATTTTATTAGAAAAATATATTTATTTAAACTTAGAAAAATTATAGAAAAT
Organism: Flaveria trinervia; assembly: GCA_025506515.1. Lineage (NCBI taxonomy): Eukaryota > Viridiplantae > Streptophyta > Magnoliopsida > Asterales > Asteraceae > Flaveria > Flaveria trinervia. The sequence continues at coordinate 12,061,263 of CM046453.1, forward strand.
CTTTGGTGGCTTTTAAAAATATTTAAAGTTTATAAAATCAATTTTTATAGATTTTAAATTTTTTGTAATTTATTTAAGGCTAAAAAGCCTTTAAAAAAATACATGAGGGTGCCCGGGTTCGAACCCGGGACCTCATTAAGCGGCGAAGTCTTAACTAGTGAACCAGGGCCACGGCCTTGGTTTACTTTGGTTTTAAATTGTTTTAACCCAAGTTAATAAAGTTTCTCAAATTCACCAAGAACCCTAATTTGATTTAGATTCAAATGAATATGGATTTGATGTGGTTAATGAAATCAATTATAGGGCTTTTGATCCCTAGATGAAATCGAGTGAGCGGGTGTGTGTAATTACCAGAATGATGATCGAATCAATGATGCAATGTTAAAGAACAATCACGACTACATGGATGATGATTCAAGGCGCAAACAATGATGTTAATCAAATGAACTTTGCAGATAGATCTTAGGAACGATGCTAAGCAAAAGCCCTCTGTCAATTTGGTTTAATAGAGCTTCGAACATGGATCTCCGTTAAGTTGCAGGTCACGATGAAGGTGATGATTGAATTCAAGGTTTGTGTTTGTTTCAGGTGTAATTGTAAACGTTTAAGTTTAGCTAGATAGTCGTGTAGGTTCATTTAATTAGATTATTATTAGGATTAAATGTTCGAACGACCATAAGGTTTATGTCGCCGGTTACTTGATCGATTACGGTTTGTAACCGACTTGTAAACACAATTAAATGATACCATCATGTTCGAAACATGTATACGAATGAATTTGTAACGGTTTGGGATCATTTTCGAAAGGTTTTGATAGGTTTTGGAGTTCGTCGGCCCCGCGCCAGGCTTGGCCGATCGGCGGCCGGAAAATCGGGGATGGGGGTTTGGTTGGGGAAGTTACACCTTCGGTCCCTGTGTTTTTTGGAAGTTATTATTTTATGTTGGAAACTTTTGAATTAAGTTTTAAAAATTACAAAATTGGCCCCAAACTTATTAAACCAATTTATAATTAAATTTGTCTTTTAAAACTTTAAAGAGTTTATAAATAAAAATAAATAATTTATTAATTAATTAAAATTAAATCTAATTCTCATTACAACTTATAAACTTATATAAATTTATAAGTTTTGTAAAAAGTTTGATATATAATTATTCTTTCCATATTAGAACTCATAAATAACAATTATTTGTAAATTTATAACACTTTACTTTATAAATTATAAAATTATTATAACTTGTTTAAATGGTTAATAAATATGAAAATTAAAAATAATTTTTTATGTTGTTTACATTTATAATCCATACGATTCATTAGAATAAATTAGTTTAATAAGGAAATTTATATCATATGAAAATTCAAAATGAATTCGGGTTCGGATTATAATTTGAAAATTGACGGATGTTACATTTAAGACCTTCTAAACAAATCGAAGATGTTCGATTTTTTATTTTAATTTAGCTCTTATCAATTGTCATAACTGTTTCATACACATACATTATCATTCTATCAAAACAAAACAATTAAACATATATCTTAAACTATAACATTTTTCATTCAACCAAAACATTTTCATTAAACATCACATCTTAAAACAATCCAAATAAGCTTCATAAACAACCTATAACATTATGATTCAACCCAATCAATCCAATATACTTTATATTTTAACCTATAAAATTATCATTCAACAAAACAACCCAAATAAACTTTATATCTTAACCTATAACATTATCATTCTAACAAAACAATCTTAATATACTTTATATATTCACCTATAACATTATCATTGAACCAAAACTATCCAAACTTAGTTTATATCATATAAATCTAACAACCTACAACTACATTCTATCAAAATAATATAATTAAACTTTTATATTATAAATCTAACATCTAACAACATCATTAAGAGTATAAAAATGAAAATGTTAACTACTTTGTAAAAAATATATCTACTAACCTTCAACTTAGTGTTTTGAACACAAATCAAAACAATAATGGTGGTAGGAACCCTAAAACGTCTTGTGTGATGGCAAACGCTAGTGGTGGTGGCAGATTTACAGTGGTGGTGCCCAATTTGGTGGCTGGTCGTGGTGGTGGTGGTGCGATTGGGGGTTGAAGATCGCGGTATGGGGGATGAAGGTCGCGGTGATGGTGGTGCGATTCGGTGAAATTGGGCTTCAATTTGTGGTGGTGGCGGCCGATTGAACCTCAAAGTCGCGGAGGTTGTGAGATTTGGTAGGGTAAGAGTAATGCTGTTGATCGATCTGTGGTTGTATATGTCTGGACCCTATCGCGACGACATGTTGACACGATAGGTCTAGAAATTTTTTTATTATATATTATTATTATTATTATTATTATATTATTATTATATTATTATTATTATTATATATATTATTATTATTATTATTGTTGTTGTTGTTATTATTACGTTACGTTACGTTACACTACGCTACGCTACGCTACCTAACGTTAAGCAACGCTACGCTACCTTACGTTAAGCTACGCTACGCTACCTTACGTTAAGCTACGCTACGCTACGTTACGTTAAGCTACGCTACGCTACGTTACGTTACGTTACGTTACGTTACGCTACGTTACGCTACGTTACGCTACGTTACGCTACGTTACGCTACGTTACGCTACGTTACGCTACGTTACGTTACGTTACGCTACGTTACGTTACGCTACGGTACGCTACCTTACGTTACGCTACGTTACGCTACGCTACGTTACGTTACGTTACGCTATGTTACGTTACGCTACGTTACGTTACGCTACGTTACTGTAAGGCCCCGTTCCCGGGACGCTTACAGCTGGGTTCTCATCGCACATAAAACATATAATTACATTTGTATTTAATAAATCGCAGCGGAAAACTAAACAACTTTCATTTCCATGTAAATGCTTTTGCAAACTAATACAACATTCATTACAAAAATTGTTTGTTCGCATTACAATGCAAAAACATAAATCAAAAGAATGCCATCCCAAAAAGGCTGAGTAGTCGCCCGTGCCATCCTCAGCAATCATTACCTGCCAACTGGAAACACATCAAAGTCAGCGTTGCTGAGTGAGTTCTAGTTTTATAAATAAAACATACTTTACTTTCATATAAAACCGTTCGTTACTTTTACATGATCACACATCGTACGTACACATAGATAATATCATTATTATCTTCCTCATTCGTTCATTCCTTCTTTCATTACCTTACTTGCGCATCGGACATCATCCCGAACCAATACCATGTGCTACACCCCGGTTAGTCGTAGCTACCGGGCCGAAGTCAACGAATGACAGCTAAACGTATGCCGCGGCACTAGGAGTAACCGTCAGTCTTAGCTACTGGGCCGAAGTCAACGAATGACAGCTAAACGTATGTCACAGTACTAGGGGTGAGCGGTAGAGGTCCTACATTGGGGTCATCACCAAGAGGGACCCCGTATCCGATGTATGCAAGACGTTCATTCGTTCATCATGTTCCTCTTCCTTTATCTTTCACTTTACGTTACATAATACTTCGTTCATTACCATAACAAGTAAAGCCACAGGAAAGATATTATACATCACATAAGGAACATAAACATGCATCAACATCACATCACACATGGCAACATCATACATACATAACGTACAACATCCTCACCCTCATCATGCCCAACGTGCCTCTAAGACCTCGATAATCATCTTAAAAACTCATATGGGAACCTTTACATCAACACTTACATCTGCAGCTTCCCCCGAAAGTCAGAAGTCAAACTACACCTTCCTCGGGTTCAACAGCCCTATTCGGGCGTATGGACACCCTTTAGTCGCATTGCCTCCATGCGACTGAACATCATGCGAATGAACTAATACGGATGAACACCTATGCGAATGAACATCCAGTCGTGCGAATGGACAATGCGGATGAACACCTATGCGACTGGACCTTCAGTCGTGCGAATGGACCTTCAGTCGCATGACACCCACGCGACTGGCCCTCCAGTCGTGCGAATGAACCCCAATCGTGGGAATGGACCTTCAGTCGCATGACACCCACGCGACTGGCCCTCCAGTCGTGCGAATGAACCCCAATCGTGCGAATGGACCCCATCGCACCCTAATCGGCCGTATGGCCTCCATTCGGCCTCCAGTCGGTCGCCTAGCCCTAACTGGTGCAGAGTGCAGTTCAACCCGACTGCAGCCGAGGGTTTTCGGCCCCCAAACTCATCTAAACCCATTTTAAGCCTAAATCGACCATCCTAAACCTTAGGGATGCATACCATAACATCATTCAAGCACAACCAAGCGAGAAATCAAGTCACAATCGCGTCATACACATACACACACGCATACATACGGGTTTTCACCCAAACGCGAAAAAAGAGTTTTCAGATGTATTCCAGCCCCAAAATCGTTTGAAAACAAGTAAAAGAGGGGTCCTAGAACTCACCTAAACGAGCACAATGACAAGAGCTTCGACTCGGCTTGCTTCACGACGATTTTGGCGACCCGAATCGACCCGAACCAACACTTTTTCCTCTTTTTCTCCTCTCTTTCTCTCTTCTCCCCTTATGAAGCTGAAATGTGGATGTGGGGAGAGTGGGCTGCCCTCTCCCCACATATATCACCACATTTCCCAACTTTTCTTCGTTGGCGAGTTTGGTCCCTCGACTTTTGGACTTTATTTTCTTTTCTTTCTTCACCGGCTTCAAAATAATAAATATCCGGGTGTTACAAGTCCACCCCCCTTAAATAGGTTTCGTCCCCGAAACCTGTTATTCGTCGAACAAACGTGGATAATGCTGTCTCATTTCTTCTTCAGTCTCCCACGTTGACTCGGATCCCTTCCTGTGCTTCCACTGTACACGCACAAGAGGAACCACTTTATTCCTTAGCCTTTTCTCTTTTCGGTCGATGATTGCCACTGGTTGCTCCACATAGTTAAGCCGTTCGTCTACTTCAATATCTTCCAATGGGGCAATCATATCTTCATCTGCTAAGCACTTCCTTAAATGAGATACATGGAATGTCGGGTGAATTCCACTTAACTCATCGGCAACTCCAATCTATAGGCCACCTCTCCTACTCGAGCAACGATTCGGAAAGGGCCTATATATCTTGGGCTCAACTTGCCCCGCTTTCTGAATCTAATAATACCCTTCCAAGGTGAGACCTTCAACATAACCCGGTCACCCACCTGGAACTCAATTGGCCTACGTCGCTTATCGGCATACGACTTCTGTCTATCTTTGGCTGCCTTCATGAAGGCTTTAATCTTTTCAAGCTCTCTGTCGTAGCCTCGATTACCTCGACGCTCCCCAATTCCTTCTGACCAATATCACCCCAACAAAGGGTGTTCTGCATCTCCTACCGTATAGCATCTCATATGGTGGCATACCAATACTGGCATGATAGCTGTTGTTGTATGAGAATTCAGCTAACGGCAGGTGGTCATCCCAACTTCCACCAAAATCGATCACACACGCCTGAAGCATGTCTTCCAGTGTCTGAATGGTCCTTTCTGACTGACCATCAGTCTGGGGATGATAAGCCGTGCTAATATGTAACCTCGTCCCCATAGCGTCGTGGAATTTCTTCCAAAATTTAGATGTAAACCGAGTGTCACGATCAGACACAATAGACACCGGCACACCATGAAGAGTTACAATTTCCTTGATGAACAGATCAACCAACCTCTCCGATGAATACGTCTCGCGGATCGGTAGAAAATGAGCGCTCTTCGTCAGACGATCAACTATCACCCATATGGCATCGTACCCTTTCGGAGTACGTGGCAGCTTCGTAATGAAGTCCATGGTGATGTGCTCCCACTTCCATTCCGGTATATCCAAAGGTTGGATCTTCCCATACGGCTTTTGGTGCTCGGCCTTCACTTGTAGGCAAGTAAGGCACTTACTCACATACTCCACCACGTCGCGCTTCATACCCGGCCACCAATAATCCTTCTTCATGTCATGGTACATTTTCGTGGCACCAGGATGAATGGAGTATCGAGTCTTGTGGGCTTCATCCATTATCTTCACCCGTAGATCCCCAAAACGAGGAATCCACACACGACCGAATCGAGTTCTAACACCGAGTGTGTTTTCACCCAATTCCCCAACCAGACCTCTCATTCTTTCCGAGTTAAGGTGATCTTATTTCAATGCCTCATCTTGAAGCTCCTTAACTTGCTTCATCACATCGCAGGTCATGATTAATTGATAAGCTTTCACCCGAATCGGTTCGGGCCTTTCCTTTCGGCTAAGGGCATCCGCCACCACATTAGCTTTGCCTGGATGGTAATGGATCTCGCAATCATAATCCTTTATAAGTTCCAACCATCTCCTCTGCCTCATGTTTAGATCCTTTTGCTCGAAGAAATACTTCAAGCTTTTGTGATCGGTGAATATGGTGCACTTCGTCCCGTAGAGATAGTGCCTCCAGATCTTTAGTGCAAAGACCACGGCTGCTAGCTCCAAGTCATGAGTAGGATAATTGACCTCATGAACCTTTAACTGTCGAGATGCATAGGCTATAACCTTCCCTCTCTGCATTAACACACACCCCAACCCCGAGTAGGAAGCATCAGAATAAACCACTAGATCTTCACTTCCATCGGGTAATGACAGAACAGGAGCTCGAGTCAGTCTTGCCTTCAGCTCTTCGAACGCCTTCTCTTGAGCTTGACCCCATACAAACTTCATATCCTTTCGGGTCAACTTAGTTAGTGGAGAAGCAATTTTAGAGAAGTCTTGGATGAATCTTCTATAGTAGCCCGCCAAGCCCAAGAAACTACGGATCTCGGATGGCGTCTTTGGTGACTTCCATTGCATAACCGCCTCCACCTTTGCCGGGTCAACCATAATCCCGTCAGGATTCACCACATGACCCAAAAACTGAACTTCGCGCAACCAGAATGCGCACTTGGATAATTTAGCATACAATTTCTCCCTTCTCAACGTCTCTAGAACCTCTCGAATGTGACCGGCATGCTCAATCTCGTTCTTCGAATAAATCAGGATATCATCAATAAACACAATCACTGATTTATCCAACATAGGCCGACACACACGGTTCCTCAGATCCATAAAAGCAGCTGGCGCGTTGGTCAAACCAAAGGACATGACCAGAAATTCGTAATGACCATAGCGCGTACAGAACGCTGTTTTAGGGATGTCTTGCTCCTTCACCTTCAACTGATGATAACCAGATCGAAGATCTATCCTCGAGAACCAACTAGCACCCTGAAGCTGATCGAACAAATCATCTATCCTCGGTAAGGGGTAGCGGTTCTTCACTGTCAACTTGTTCAGTTCGCGGTAGTCAATGCACATCCTCATACTACCATCCTTCTTCTTTACAAATAGGACCGGAGCACCCCAAGGAGAGATACTCGGTCTAATGAACCCCTTATCAAGCAGCTCTCGCAACTGCTCCATCAACTCTTTCATCTCGGTTGGAGCCAACCGATATGGTGCCTTGGCAACAGGTTGGGCACCCGGTATCAGATCAATCTGAAATTCAATCTCTCTGTCAGGTGGCACTCCTGATAAGTCTTCTGGGAACACGTCTGGAAAGTCACACACAACCGGTACCTCGGCTAGTGGTGGTGTGGGTGTATCCACATCCTTTACATAAGCCAGGTAGGCGCTACATCCACGCCTCATACACTTTCCCGCCACCGCCATTGAGATCACCTTCGGAATCGTAGTAACCCGATCACCATAAACCGTTACCAAACTTCTGTCAGGCGCTGTCAACCGAACCATCTTCTTGCGACACACAATGTTCGCCTCGCAATCCGCCAACCAATCCATCCCAAGAACCAAATCGAAACCACCCAAGGTCATCACAAACGGTCTAACAGGAAACTTGTGACCCTCAAGTTCCACATCACACTTCTCTATCATCTCAGAAATCCTGGTAGACTTACCAATGGCAGTTTCTACACAAAGGGCGCATCAACACGTCTACTACTAACAGGCAGCTTAGCACAGAAAGCAGCAGAAATAAAACTCTTACTAGCACCCGAATCAAATAACACAGAAGCTAAAGTCTGGTTCACTAGAAACGTACCGGACACAACGTCAGGGTCCGTCCTAGCCTCCTCCTGTGTCATGGTGAACGCCCTGGCGCTCGCCCTTGGCCATCACTTCCCGTCTTCTTCACCCCTGAACCTCAGTCCTTGACTTCTTACAATCTCTGCTCATATGACCAGTTTCCCCACAGTTAAAACATTGCTCGACATGCAATCCTTCGCCATATGCCCTGTCTTCCCACACTTGAAGCACAAGTTTGACCCAAACCTACATTCCCCGCTGTGCTCCCTCCACACTTGCCACACCTTTTCGACCCCGCACTTGATGTGACCACACGGCGTTCATCCACCGTGCCTTTTTGTTACCCATCGGGGCATCACCCCGACCAAACCGTTTCCCGTTCCAGTTCCGATCACCACCACCCTTCTTACTTGCTTCAGTCACCACCACCTCCCGCTCATCATACAGCCTCCCTGCCAAATCAACTGCCGACCTAAACGTGCTTGGCCGGGTGGCGATCATATGCCGGCGAACATCCACCGGTAAACCCTGAATGTACCTCTTGATTTTCCGAGACAGAGGCGTCACCTGATCAGGCACAAGCCGTGCCATTTCATTAAACTTGGTGGTATACTGCTGGTGTGTCATGGTTCCAGCCTCCAACTGTAAAAACTCCCTTTCCAACTTATCCATTTCTCTGTGAGGACAGAATTCCTCAATCACCATCTTCTTCAACTCGGGCCATTTCATTCTCCCGATCGCCCGATTACCCTCTGCTTGGACAATGTTATCCCACCAACACAGAGCTGAATCCACAAAAGAGTGGGTAGCAAACTTCACCTTTTGATCCTCTCGACACTCGCTGATATCGAGAACAGCTTCCATTTCCCTCACCCACCGGTGAGCGGCTGCAGCGGTGCCGTTTCCATCAAAAGTAGGGGGCTTGCATCTCATAAATGCCCCGTAGTTACATCCTCGCACTGCCTCTGGCACAGGCTCTTCTTCTTCCTCTTCATCATCAGACAGAACCGTTTCCGGCTCTGGTTGTTCCCGTCCTCCAGAGGATCTGTTTCTTTCTTTCCTTTCCCCTTCTCGTACAGCCTTAATAACTTCGGTCACCACAGACGGTAAGATCGTCTGCATGACCTGATGTACTTCTTCTACAACAGCCTCTTTTACTGAGGCTCTCAGATTGGCACTTTCGTCGCCACCCTCCGGATGAGGGGTCTCTGGTTCTTCATGAACCACCCTCTCAACTCTGGGTCTCCCTCTCTTGGGTCGCGGTTCAACACCGTGACCTCCACCCCTAGAAGCTTTCGAAGATCTACCTCCGGCCATCACACGCACACTGAAAGATTCAAACACCAACACGGTCATTCAAGGAAACAACTCAGTTTATGTCAAGTATAGTAAGTCCCTAATTACAGTGGCCAGTTATGATTAGCCACTTACTTTACTCTTCATACCCCAAGTATTACCTGTCCTGACTACATCGGTATTTAAACCTACATATCACACATAACACATACCATGCGCACATAAAACCGGTTAACTTTACGAAAATACCTGATGGCACGCAACTACTCAGTTTGGCATCCCATTCCCTTCCGTCCCATTCTCAGTTTAAGATCAGGTTTATTTTGAAATTTTACCCATTTCACTTAAACTTTGGCTCTGATACCAACTTGTAAGGCCCTGTTCCCGGGACGCTTACAGCTGGGTTCTCATCGCACATAAAACATATAATTACATTTGTATTTAATAAATCGCAGCGGAAAACTGAACAACTTTCATTTCCATGTAAATGCTTTTGCAAACTAATACAACATTCATTACAAAAATTGTTTGTTCGCATTACAATGAAAAAACATAAATCAAAAGAATGCCATCCCAAAAAGGCTGAGTAGTCGCCCGTGCCATCCTCAGCAATCATTACCTGCCAACTGGAAACACATCAAAGTCAGCGTTGCTGAGTGAGTTCTAGTTTTATAAATAAAACATACTTTACTTTCATATAAAACCGTTCGTTACTTTTACATGATCACACATCGTACGTACACACAGATAATATCATTATTATCTTCCTCATTCGTTCATTCCTTCTTTCATTACCTTACTTGCGCATCGGACATCATCCCGAACCATACCATGTGCTACACCCCGGTTAGTCGTAGCTACCGGGCCGAAGTCAACGAATGACAGCTAAACGTATGCCGTGGCACTAGGAGTAACCGTCAGTCTTAGCTACTGGGCCGAAGTCAACGAATGACAGCTAAACGTATGCCACAGTACTAGGGGTGAGCGGTAGAGGTCCTACATTTGGGGTCAATCACCAAGAGGACCCCGTATCCGATGTATGCAAGACGTTCATTCGTTCATCATGTTCCTCTTCCTTATCTTTCACTTTACGTTACATAATACTTCGTTCATTCACCATAACAAGTAAAGCCACAGGAAAGATATTATACATCACATAAGGAACATAAACATGCATCAACATCACATCACACATGGCAACATCATACATACATAACGCACAACATCCTCGCCCTCATCATGCCCAACGTGCCTCTAAGACCTCGATAATCATCTTAAAAACTCTTATGGGAACCTTTACATCAACACTTGCATCTGCACCTTCCCCCGAAAGTCAGAAGTCAATCTACACCTTCCTCGGGTTCAACAGCCCTATTCGGGCGTATGGACACCCTTCAGTCGCATTGCCTCCATGCGACTGAACATCATGCGAATTAACTAATACGGATGAACACCTATGCGAATGAACATCCAGTCGTGCGAATGGACAATACGGATGAACACCTATGCGACTGGACCTTCAGTCGTGCGAATGGACCTTCAGTCGCATGACACCCACGCGACTGGCCCTCCAGTCGTGCGAATGAACCCCAATCGTGCGAATGGACCTTCAGTCGCATGACACCCACGCGACTGGCCCTCCAGTCGTGCGAATGAACCCCAATCGTGCGAATGGACCCCAATCGCACCCTAATCGGCCGTATGGCCTCCATTCGGCCTCCAGTCGGTCGCCTAGCCCTAACTGGTGCAGAGTGCAGTTCAACCCGACTGCAGCCGAGGGTTTTCGGCCCCCAAACTCATCTAAACCCATTTTAAGCCTAAATCGACCATCCTAAACCTTAGGGATGCATACCATAACATCATTCAAGCACAACCAAGTGAGAAATCAAGTCACAATCGCGTCATACACATACACACACGCATACATACGGGTTTTCACCCAAAACGCGAAAAAAGAGTTTTCAGATGTATTCCAGCCCCAAAATTGTTTGAAAACAAGTAAAAGAGGGGTCCTAGAACTCACCTAAACGAGCACAATGACAAGAGCTTCGACTCGGCTTGCTTCACGACGATTTTGGCGACCCGAATCGACCCGAACCAACACTTTTTCCTCTTTTTCTCCTCTTCTTTCTCTCTTCTCCCCTTATGAAGCTGAAATGTGGATGTGGGGAGAGTGGGCTGCCCTCTCCCTACATATATCACCACATTTCCCAACTTTTCTTCGTTGGCGAGTTTGGTCCCTCGACTTTTGGACTTTATTTTCTTTTCTTTCTTCACCGGCTTCAAAATAATAAATATCCGGGTGTTACAGTTACGTTACGCTACGTTACGTTACGTTACGCTACGTTACGTTACGTTACGCTACGTTACGTTACGTTACGTTACGCTACGTTACGTTACGTTACGTTACGCTACGTTACGTTACGTTACGCTACGTTACGTTACGCTACGTTACGTTACGTTACGTTACGTTACGCTACGTTACGTTACGTTACGTTACGTTACGCTACGCTACGTTACGTTACGTTACGCTACGTTACGTTACGTTACGTTACGCTACGTTACGTTACGTTACGTTACGTTACGTTACGCTACGTTACGCTACGTTACGTTACGCTACGTTACGATACGCTACGTTACGTTACGTTACGTTACGCTACGTTACGTTACGCTACGTTACGTTACGTTACGTTACGCTACGTTACGTTACGTTACGTTACGTTACGCTACGTTACGTTACGTTACGCTACGTTACGTTACGTTACGTTACGTTACGCTACGTTACGTTATGCTACGTTACGTTACGTTACGTTACGTTACGTTACGCTACGCTACGTTACGTTACGTTACGTTACGTTACGTTACGCTACGCTACGCTACGTTACGTTACGCTACGCTACGCTACGCTACGTTACGCTACGTTACGCTACGTTACGTTACGCTACGTTACGCTACGTTACGCCACGTTACGTTACGCTACGTTACGTTACGTTACCCACGTTACGTTACGCTACGTTACGTTACGTTACGCTACGTTACGTTACGTTACGCTACGTTACGTTACGCTACGTTACGTTACTTACGTTACGTTACGTTACTTACGTTACGTTACGTTCGTTACGTTACGTTACGTTACGTTACGTTACGTTACGCTACGCTACGTTACGTTACTTACGCTACGTTACGTTACGTTACGCTACGTTACGCTACGTTACGCTACGTTACGCTACGTTACGCTACGTTACGTTACGTTACGTTACGTTACTTACGTTACGTTACGTACGTTACGTTACGTTACGTTACGTTACTACGTTACGTTACTTACGTTACGTTACTTACGTTACGTTACGTTACGTTACGTTACGTTACGTTACGTTACGTTACGTTACGTTACGTTACGTTACGTTACGTTACGTTACGTTACGTTACGTTACGTTACGTTACTTACGTTACGTTACGTTACGTACGTACGTTACGTTACGTTACTTACGTTACGTTACGTTACGTTACTTACGTTACGTTACGTTACGTTACTTACGTTACGTTACTTACGTTACGTTACGTTACGTTACGTAGTTACGTTACGTTACGTTACGTTACGTTACTTACGTTACGTTACGTTACGTTACTTACGTTACGTTACGTTACGTTACGTTACGTTACGTTACGTTACGTTACGTTACGTTACGTTACGTTACGTTACGTTACGTTACGTTACGTTACGTTACGTTACGTTACGTTACGTTACGTTACGTTACGTTACGTTACGTTACGTTACGTTACGTTACGTTACGTTACGTTACGTTACGCTACGCTACGCTACGCTACTTACGCTACGCTACGCGCTACGCTGCGCTACGTTGCGCTACGCGGCCCTCCGTTGCGCTACGCTGCGCTCCGCTGCCCTCCGCTGCCCTCGCTGCGCTCCGCTGCGCTCCGCTGCGCTCCGCTGCCCTCCGCTGCGCTCCGCTGCGCTCCGCTGCCCTCCGCTGCGCTCCGCTGCCCTCCGCTGCGCTCCGCTGCCCTCCGCTGCCCTCCGCTGCGCTCGCTGCCCTCCGCTGCGCTCCGCTGCCCTCCGCTGCCCTCCGCTGCGCTCCGCTGCCCTCCGCTGCGCTCCGCTGCCCTCCGCTGCGCTCCGCTGCCCTCCGCTGCGCTCCGCTGCCCTCCGCTGCGCTCCGCTGCGTTGCGTTGTGTTGTGTTGCGTTGTGTTGTGTTATGTTAATAAAAAACACACCCTATGGCGACGACAACGTCGCCATAGATGTTTCACAAAAGGCGGGGTTTATTTCCCTCCAATTTATTTAGAGGAAAAAATAGAATTTTTTTTATCTATGGCGACGACATGTCGTCGAGATAGATATTTTAGAAAAGGTGGTCATTTTTGCCGCCTATTTATTTAGAGAAAAAAATAAAAAATTGGTTTTTACCTATGACGATGACATGTCGTCGCCATAGTTAAAAGAAAATTCTTGTGTCATCTGAAATAAATATAAATTATGATAAATTTACCTATGGCGACTAAATGCGGCGATGACTTTTGTGTCGTCGCGATAGGTGGCACCTAAGGCGACGACATGTCGTCGCAATAGAGTTTTGGTAGCCAAAAACCTAATGCACACTATAGCGACGACATGTCGTCTCGATAGGATGACCTATAGGGAGGACACCATGTCGTCGCCATAGGTCTAGTCGGGATAGGGTCAGATTCTTGTAGTGTGATACTGGATGATCACAAACATATGTAATCGTGATTAATGGGAAGTGCTATCTTAGCAAAGCCAATACGACTCTTACTACTATTAATTTTCAATGTCACTTAGTACTTAATAATCCTGCAACCATTGTTGATGACAGTTTAAACTTATCAACAATAAGCTTGGTTGAAGCAAGTTCACTATTAAATCTATTGGTTTCTAAAGCGAGCTCATAATTTCTTTTAGTTAAATCATTTTTAGCACTTTCTTTATCATATAGATTAAGTTGTAACCAATTTACAGTTTTATAAAGACCTTCTAATTTTTCTTAAGGAACTTTTCATCTAATTTATATTTCCTTGTTTGATATTGAAGTTTTTCAATTTTTAAAATCTAGTTTCATTACAAGCTCGATATCTTTGGACTTTCTCAACACATTCACGTATACAATTGATTGTATACCTCATCGTTAGTCTTGGATGATTTAGTAACATCTAAAACTTATTTGACCATGAATGCCTGTAGCACAGTCTTTCTTTCATCCATGCTTTCTCTAAATTTGCTGGAGTAATCCTAATAGCTTATTTCATTTTATCTTGATTAGGAAACTTTGCTGGAGTGATCTCGACAACACTTTGAATAATTTAACTTGATCAATGTATGCCAGAGTAATCTCAATAATATTTTCAATCATTTTAGCGTTAATATTATCTTCTTGAACCTTCACACATCTTTAATAGTTTCTATAATTTCTCTTTCATTTTCTCTTTATGTTCTTCAACTGTCATAAACTGATTTCCTTTAGTTTCTCCTTTAATCACAGTGTTTTCCTTAAACATTCCTTCAAGCATATCCATCTGATACTTGATATAATTCTCTTTAACATGATCCGGGTTTACTTACTGCAGATCATCAACTAGCACATTTGGAGCACTCAATTTATCGCCCATGACTGCTTCATAGCTTGACATAAATGTGGTGAACAATGGTAAGTACTCTTCCGCAATTTGAACAATTTGTTTTGAAGGACTTAAGGTAGCAACATAAGCTTGCTGAACATTTTACTGAGGGCGGATTGATGAATAGTAAGCTTGCATGGTTAAGGAACTTGAAACTGAGGTACTGGTGATTCTTTCACTTTTGGAACAAATGGGATGCTAGATTGTTGTTGTTGACACATTTGGGTATAGCTCATGTAGCAATTTGAATTACTTGTTATTTTAACATACAAGGCTATATATAGCTTCAACACCCATTGAGTTCAGATGGTTAGTAGCTATTTGTTTATCATCCATCTTGTAGGACTTGATGGTTGAAATCAGATTACTCAAGGATATGGCAACGAGTTAAGTAGCTTTTTATCGATAGCAATGTTTTCTAGGATAATTCAAGCACTCTTCATTTTGGTAACAAGTTTACAAACCTTGCAATTTGAACTTCGAGAGATTTAACGATCACAAGATTACACATGTTAAATTCTTGATTTAGCATGTCTTTTTTACTTTCTCTCATGTTCTTGTTTCCCATAATTTGAGCTTCTAGCCCATTGCAAGTAATTTTGCACCTTTGAAATCTTTAAACTTGTGAGTAATTTTAGAGGTTAAGGCCACAATGATTGCTATATATGCCATATCATCAAGCTCAAACTATTTCAAGTTTTCTTCATCCTATAAACGCATAGGCTTTTGAACCATTTCAACTTTCTCATTCTTGTAAATAGGTATGTAAGGTCTGTCCACATTTGGGCTCAGTATAAATGACATGGTTCTCGAAACAGTAAGTTCAATCAGCATAGTCATCTTCATTTAAAAGTTTGGGAGGTTTGGTACTTGTACAAATTTTAGTGTCTAAGCTTAGAAAACTTGTAAGATTATTGATATTGGAATTGGCAGCCATTTATAAATTCAGAGTTATCTTTGAAATATTTCATAAAAATTCAAAGTTTTCCCAAGGTTATCATGTGACAACTATACTCTCGCGCGAGAACTTGTGTTATACTTGCAAAATAACCATATTTTAGGTGATAAGTGACTTCTCACGTGAACACTTCCCTAGAAATAACCATCTTATGCGAAACTAGTAACTTTTTCGGTGAAAACTAGAGTTTTCACTTGAGTTCATCCTTTTGCACTAGTTTCTCTTAGTCGAATTTGCTCTAATTTTTCAAGAATTAACTCTCTAACTGTTTAAAAACAATAATCGAGCTTAGGTTCAAGAATTAAATCTCTAACTCTCTAACTTGTTCAATTAGGTTCAAGTTTACACTTGATTGTCTTTAATTTAATTAAGCCATTTATAAGTCTAATTCTTCCAAGTTCGACTCATCAAACACCTTTTTGATCTGAAAAGCAGCCTTGTTAGTTTAATCACAATCAATAAACATCCATTCTAACCTCTAAACAAGCTTTCTTCCATAAAAAAATTTCAAAATGATCTTCAAACTTAACCAAACAAGTGATCAAGAGCTCGAAAACTTAGATATCAATTTGAAATCAAAGACAACAAACACATAATAATTGTTAATCAGCTTGGTTAATCATCACACAAGATAAATAGAACAAAGATGCAAATAAGTTTTCATACTTTTTTACCACTAATGATAGTTCTTACAAAATATGAATAATGATTAAGTGTTATTAAAAACAAAAAAAATATTTATACTAAAGAGGTTTTCAAGCGAGAAGTACTTCTCATGTTGCAACTCAAGTTTTTTGCGCGACTTACAAACATAAATCTTCAAAATCAATTTTGATTTTCCGAGTCTATTGGTTGGATCTCACACCTTCACTGACCTGTTTATATTATTATACTTTATTCCGAGTTGTATTAATTCTAACTATCATTCTGTACAAACTCATTTACGTTTTTATATATTATGTTTGGTTTGACCTGTTTATAGTTATTGTTATGCTCCTTGTGTTCAATATATATATATATATATATGATGAAGTTAATATAAGAACCTTAGGTTTTTGTAAAAACCCATTAACTAAATTTGGGTGTTTGATCAAAATTTCAATGAATAAGATCTTCTCATTTGATTCTTTTGTTTTTTTTTTAATAGAAATGGGTATGAAGGTAATTTAATTCATCTTACTAAAATTCAGATTCATTATGTAAGGCCCCGTTCCCGGGCACCTCACAGCTGGTGGTTCATCGCACATAAAACATTAGAAAACATACATTAATTTTGCAGCGGAATTTAAAACTTTCATTTATAATTAAAAACATGTCAATTACAACATCTGTTTTCATCTCAAAATACATGACATGTCAAAATACGGATGCCAGCCTCAAAATGCTCCCAGTAGCTTATGTGTCACATCCCGGCGGAAGCGTGAGATACTTAGGGAGTGACTTGATTGTTCAGAACACATTGTCAGATACTAATTAATAAACAACACATAAACATACATATTTCATAACATAATATTAAAGTTAGGATTACATAAAATCATCATAGTCAAAATTTGAAATTACATAATCCTATTACATCATAAAGTTTTAACAACTACATCTTCAGAGACGATGGAAATGAGCATCCACCGACACACTGAAGTCATACAGGTTCACAGTTAGGTTCACACAAACTTTTCCTACAACTTCACCCCAGCCATTAAAAACATCAAAGGAGAACGTTAGGTTGTTAGTCATGATGAATTCCTGAAAAAGCATACCAAAAATAGTCAACACAAAGTTGGTGAGCTTCACAGGTTTATTAAACAGATAATATTGATGTATTATATATACAACCAAACCTTACATAGTAATCAGATTATCCATATCTGTCATATCATATTTTCATAAATCAGATAACATAGCATTATAACACTCATTCTGTTAATGCAGGAGATATCTCCTAAGTAGCGCTACCATGTTATCTAACGGTTCCACATCCGAACTAATGGTTGTAGCATAAATTTCAGTAATAATACATCAATTCATAAATTAGTATGCTTTTTCCCCAAAATTTGATAAAAACAAAATGGGCCATGAAACTCACCTTTACTCCAAATAGTAACCTATAAACAAAAGAATTTTATAGTTTAGAAAACTTAACTATTTTCTTCAAAATTTTCAGTACCTCAATAGATTTTGAAATTTTTATAACAAATAGGTTTATTAATCTGGAATATCACGTTAATTTCTTATTTTCAAGAAATTTACAGATTATTTTCTATAATTGTTATAAAGTCATCATAAATTGCCAAAAATAGTTTCTGTAGTCCATAAATTCCCAAAATTTTACAGAGGATTTATCATAATATTTAGAACTTCTTATAAATTTATCAAAGTCTAACACATAACAGATTAGTTTCTGTAATTTTTGCAATAATTCCATTTCTTCACAAAAATAGCTATATAGCTCCAAAAATTATTAATTTATACATTCTGCAGTTTTGGATTTATCAATCCATGATTTTCTCAGATTTTATTATGCTATTTAAGTATTTATTTTGATTTTTCTACTACAGAACATGTAAAAATTCATATCTCAATTATAACACAGGAATAAATTCTGAAATAATTCCAGGGACCTTAGTACTCCAAAAGGATCATTTGGTGAATTTATTAGAATTTTATAGAATTTATTATATTTATTGCTTATTTCTAGATTATGTCTTTCTTTAAAAATTTGGAACAATGTTTGTTCCCACAATCTTTATATGTCTTTATGATGTAAAAATTCCTTGTAATATGTTCACATATAATGCTTTTGATTATATGTGTTGGTTAAACACATATGTCATACATATATATATATATGTTGACATACAAGCTTACCTTTGGTTGTTACTTGCTTATGAAACCGAGAGATATGCTTGTTACAAGAACTAAGTACACGATGGTGGTGGTGATAGCTATAGGTGATGGTCTGCGATGTTGGTGTTTCAAAGATAAACCCGAGGACTTTTCGGTTGAGGTGGTGGTGTGTGTACCTTAAAGAGGATCCGAGGAAGAGTAAAAGATCAAGGTGGTGGTGTGTGGTGTTCGGGAGGTGATGGTGACCGAGAGTAGAGATGATGGTAGCAGTGTGCGGTCGAGAGGTGACCGAATAGGGATGGGTATATGGTTGGGGTTAGATTGGCTGAGAGTTTTGGTGTTCTCATGGTTCCTTCGGCCGCTCCTTTAAGTATTGGAGCTTGTCATCATGAGGTCTACTTCTTAGGTGTAACTAGGAGTGCTTAGTTTGCTTATTAGGGTTGGGAGGTGGCGGTTTGTGAATGTTCTTGGTGTCCCGATAGCTAGGTGGCGAATGGAAAGGTGTGTGAGTCATCACACCATCATTACAAGATTATCTAATAATTTAGTTTGTTTAATCGGTAATTAAGAGTGTTAATGGACCGGTTCTTAATCTTAAATAGTATTTTGGTTCAAGGTTTAGGTGTAAGAGATTGGCTTAGATTTGTTTTGATGTCATGTTTTCTTGGTGTTAACTTGTACTTATGGTGTTTGGTTGGTTGTGTTTTGATGTTGTTTATGGATGTATCTTAATCATATATGGTTCCATATCAAAGATTTGTTGCTTATGAATACATGCACACGTAAATTATATATGCATGCAATCATGCATACGTGCATCGCATAGTATATACATATAAACACATAATACACACATATATTTTAACAAGAGATGACGTATGCATGAGTAAAACATAGATAATATACATGTGTATATGTTTCTTAACAAAGATGGTTCATGCACACGTAAAAGGTATGCATGCGACCATGCGTACGTATACTTGTATATATACAAGTGAATAATATACTTATGTAAACAAAATGAAAGCATGCATATATTTATGCAAAAATATATATATATTTATATATATATATATATATATATATATATATATATATATTAACCTAGGTGTGGCTTAAGTTATATGAATGAACCTTGTGTATAATATTTCTTAATCTAGGGTTGTCACATTCTCCCCCCGTAAAGATAATTTCGTCCCGAAATTTATTTGGTTAGTAATGAACTTATCTGACCATTGACTTGGAATAGATGGGGGTATCTTCTTTTGATTTCATCTTCTCTTTCCCACGTATACTCAGGTCCTTTCCTAGCATTCCACTTAACCTTTACTATAGAAATTTTGCCTCTTCTTAGCTTTTTAACTTTCTTGTCTAATATAGCTGTTGGTTCTTCTGTGAAATGAAGCTTCTCGTCTATCTTTATTTCCTGAGCTGGAACTTTTAATGTTTCATCTGTTAAACATTTCTTTAGATTGGATACATGGAACGTGTTGTGTACTTCACTTAATTCTTGAGGTAAATCTAGTTTGTATGCAACAGAACCAATTTTGTCAATAACTTCAAATGGTCCAACATATCTTGGGTTCAACTTATTTCTCTTTTCAAATCGAAAGATTCCTTTGGTAGGTGATATTTTTAGATAGACTTTATCTCCAATTTGAAATTCTAATGGCCTTCTTCTTTTATCAGCATAGCTTTTCTGTCGATCCCGTGCTGCCTTTAGTCTATTTTTGATTTCCTTGATTTTGTCAGATGTTTCTTGAATTAAGTCAGGACCTATAAGTTGCCTATCTCCTACTTCATTCCAACATAAGGGTAATCTGCATTTTCTTCCATACAAGGCTTCAAACGGGGCTGTTTTAATGCTGGAATGATAGCTGTTATTATAGGAAAATTCTATCAAAGGTAGATGTATATCCCAGCTGCCTCCAAAGTCTAATGCACAAGCACGTAACATATCTTCCAGTGTTTGTATTGTCCTTTCACTTTGTCCATCTGTTTGTGGGTGGAAGGCTGTGCTAAGATTTATTTGGGTTCCTAAAGCTTTTTGTAGGGTTTGCCAAAATCTTGATATGAATCTACTGTCTCTATCAGATATAATGGAGATTGGTATTCCATGTCTGGATACGATTTCTCGTATGTAGATTCTTGCCAATTTTTCTACTTTGTAATCTTCTCTAATTGGCAGAAAGTGTGCTGATTTGGTTAGCCTATCTACTATAACCCAAATAGTGTCATAACCACCTGAAGTTCTTGGTAACTTGGTTACAAAGTCCATAGTAATTTGATCCCATTTCCATTCTGGAATTTCAGGTTGTTGTAGATATCCCGAAGGCTTTTGATGTTCTGCTTTGATTCTTGAACACGTGTTACATTTTTCTACAAACTCCCCAACTGATCTCTTCATACCAGGCCACCAGTAATGATTTTTCAAATCTTTATACATTTTGTTACTCCCTGGATGTACTGAGTATTTTGACTTATGTGCTTCTTCCAATATAACCTTTCTAAGTATGGTATCATTAGGTATCCAGATTCTTTCTTTAAATTTTAAGATTCCATGTGTATCTGCCTGTAAATCCTTTTCTTGTCCTTTTATTTCTACCTTACTTTTCTGTTGGGCTTCCCATATTTGTCTTAGTAGATCTGATTGTAGTTCCATTCTCATGGCTCGTACCCGTAACGGTTTAGCCCTATCTTTCCTACTTAAAGCATCTGCAACTACATTTGCCTTACCGGGGTGATATTTGATTTCACACTCATAATCACTTAGTAATTCTACCCATCTTCTTTGTCTCATGTTTAGCATTTTCTGCTCAAATATATGCTGTAAACTTTTGTGATCTGTGTATATTGTACATTTTGTCCCATATAGATAATGCCTCCAAATTTTAAGTGCAAAGATCACTGCCCCCAATTCTAAATCATGAGTAGTGTAGTTTTTCTCACTTCCCCTAAGTTGTCTAGAGGCATATGCAATGACTTTACTTCGTTGCATTAATACACATCCAAATCCTTGACGAGACGCATCACAATATACTACAAAATCATCAGTCCTTTCTGGCAATGACAAAATAGGTGCACTACACAGCTTACTTTTCAAAAGTTCAAATGCATTCTTTTGTTTCTCTCCCCAAACATATGGCTTGTCCTTTTGAGTTAATTCAGTCAAGGGTTGAGCTATCCTTGAAAAATTTTCTATAAACCTTCTGTAATATCCTGCTAATCCTAGAAATTGACGTACTTCTGTTGGTGTCTTGGGATCTTCCCAATTCT
The DNA here is from genome assembly GCA_025506515.1 of Flaveria trinervia. Classification (NCBI taxonomy): domain Eukaryota; kingdom Viridiplantae; phylum Streptophyta; class Magnoliopsida; order Asterales; family Asteraceae; genus Flaveria; species Flaveria trinervia. The sequence continues at coordinate 12,083,348 of CM046453.1, forward strand.
TAACAGCTTCTATTTTTGCTGGATCTACCTGTATCCCTTCTTGATTGACTATGTGTCCAAGGAATTGTACTTCTCTTTTCCAAAACTCACACTTTGAGAATTTTGCGTATAATTTTTCTTTTCTTAACAACTCCAAGGTCAATCTTAGGTGTTGCTCATGATCCTCCCTACTTTTAGAATAGATTAAAATGTCGTCTATAAAGACTATGACAAACTTATCTAAATAGGGTTTGCAGATTCTATTCATCAGATCCATGAATATGGCGGGAGCATTGGTTAATCCAAATGGCATTACTAGAAATTCATAATGTCCATACCTTGTTCTGAATGCTGTCTTAGGTATATCTTCATCCTGTATTCTTAGTTGATGATATCCTGATCTCAAGTCTATTTTTGAAAAGTAACTAGATCCTTGTAGTTGATCAAATAGATCGTCTATTCTAGGTAAAGGATACCTATTCTTTATAGTTACTTTATTGAGTTCCCTATAGTCTATGCACATCCTAAATGTTCCATCCTTTTTCTTGACAAATAAAACCGGTGCTCCCCAAGGTGACACACTAGGTCGTATAAATCCTTTATCCAAAAGTTTCTGAAGTTGGCTCATAAGTTCCTTCATTTCAGTAGGTGCTAAACGGTAGGGTGCCTTAGCAATAGGGGTTGTTCCTGGCATCAATTCAATTTTGAATTCCACTTGACGTGGGGATGGTAATCCAGGTAATTCATCAGGGAATACATCTGAATATTCATTGACAACTGAAACGTCTTTCAGGTTTGCTTTGTCTATCTTAGTATCAACAATGTGAGTCAGATAAGCCAAACATTTATTCCTTAGACATTTTTGTGCATTCTTGCAAGAAATTATCTTTATAGTACCTCTAGGTTTTTCACCATATATACACAGTATTCTATTCTCTTTAACCAAAGGAATTTTGATCATTTTCTTACCACATATTATTTCAGCTTGATTTTTACTTAACCAATCCATTCCTACAACAACGTCAAATCCTCCTAAATCATAGGAATCAAATCTATGTTGAAATAGTTTTCATCTAGATTCATTGTACAATTAGGAATGATTTCGCAAGCTTCGATTATCTTACCATCTGCTAACTCTATCATATATTTTTGATCTAACTTTTCTGTGGTCAAATTAAGTAGTTGCCTAAATGTATTTGAAACAAAACTACGGGTTGCTCCGGTATCAAATAACACAGTAGCATACTGGTTGTTTACAGGGAACGTACCCGTGACAACTTCTGGTTCATGTCGCGCTTCTTCTGCCTGCATTATGAATGCTCTTCCCCGAGGGTTGTTCTGATTAACTGGTGCTCTTCCCTTCAGCTGCGGACATTCATTTCGGCGATGATTTTCATTCCCACATTGATAGCAGATTGGTTTTGGATTTGCAGGGTTTTTGCAGTCTCGGGATATATGCCCCTTTTTCTTGCAGTTGTAACAGATTACCATCGCACAATTGCCTTGATGGTATCTTTGGCAAGTGCTGCACCATGGCTGGTTTTCTGTCTGGGGTTTCTTTTCCCGTGTCATTCCTAGGTAGTTCCGAGGGGGTTGTCTAACTACTCGTTTCTGAGGATTTCCTCTAAATCTTTCCCCTGTGTTATCATTATTCCACTTTCTCTTTTCTCCGGATCTGGGGTTATTTAACGATCCATTTCTTATCATTTCATCTGTCAAACTTCCTGATAAACTTACAGTATCTTGAAAAGTTTTGGGCCTTGCTGATTTTACTAATCCCCTTATTTGTAGCACTAGTCCCCAAATATATCTTCCTATTCTTTTTGATTCTGGGGTTACTAGTGTGGTACTAATCTCGAGAGTTCATTATATCTGTCGTGTATTCCCGATATGCTGCTCCCTTCATCTCTAAAGCTAGAAACTCAGTTTCTAACTTTTCTATTTCATTATAAGGGCAGTATTTTTCTATAATCAAATTCCTGAATTCTTCCCAACTTAATTTATTCATAACGTGCCTACCTTTGATGGTCATTTCCAACTTCCACCAGGATTGTGCTTCTCCCTTTAGTGAGTGTGAAGCAAACAAGGTCCTGTTGTTATTGGCGCATTTGCTGATTTCCAGAGTTGATTCTATTTCATCTAACCAGCGTAAGGCCTGTACTACTCCGCCTTTACCATCAAATTCTCGAGGTCTACAGGACATAAAAGCTTTGTAGGAGCATCCTCTTCCTATTATAGCTTCCTCTTCTGGTTTTTCCCTCGTGGTATCATCCATGGGTATCTCATTACCTGGTGTTGTTGTTCCGAGATTTAGGTTTTGTTGGAGCTGAGTTACTAGTGTGGGTATGGCCAGCTGAATACATAATCTAGACAATAACAAAATCAATGTAGAGTCATAGGGTAGATTGCCTTTTGACTAGTGACTATGACATGCCATAGCGCACATCCTAATGTATTACAAATAAGATAAAAGTACATAAAGTAGAAAGCAACAGACTCAAGACCTCAAGGTATAATTTATTAAAAGCATGGACCTTTCACCAACTTGTGAAACCTGGTGAGTCAATCAGAGTCGCAACGGAAATGTGGTTCAGTTTTATGGTAAAAGATACATCAGATAAAGCATGTACTCAAAAGTCTTCAGAAGAAATCTGTCTTTATGAGTTGGCTTCGGAAGACTTTTTCTTTGAAGCTTCAGAAGACTTCATATTTGGCTTCGGAAGATATTGGTCTGGATTCGGAAGACACATATAGAAACTTTTTTAAGGCATAATGTGAAACTTCTGAAGCATTCTACTTAGTACTTCAGTGCATGCATATAGAATAGACTTTGGATCTTTTGAATTGCATCAGCCTTATGCAAAACCTTACAAACTCCCCCTAGGCTGATGACATCAAAACATTTGAAAACTTCAGATACCGATAGTCCTCATTATGATGATGACTATGCCTTTCTTCATAAGATGGTCAGGATCATTCAGACTTTCAAAATGTCTTCTCATCTCAAACAAATCATGCAGAGGTAGATTGAACATGTCTTGCCATGTGTAGACATCTTCAATACCTTGATATCTGATCATACGCTGTTTCTCTAGATTAGTGGTGTAAGTGTAGGATAAGATGGGTCTTCCTGATGCCAGATGAGCTACTTGGATTGGAGTTGGTGGAGCTTGCTCTTGTTACACATCCTTAGGATGTTCTGACTCATCCTGAGGTTTGGAGATAGATGCTCCTTTCTTCTTCTTCTTAGACTATGGTTTAGAAGCTATCCTTTTTCTCCCCTTTACACCTTTTAACTGAGAAGACTGGCTTGTAGCACCTTGTTGATCATCTTTGTCTTTCTTAGTTTGGTTTTCCTCTCTCACAGGTTTAGATTGAGAGGGGACAAAACCCTACTATGGATTAGAAGACAAAGCTTTCTGAGATTCAGTAGGAGGTCCAGGTTGTGTTGCCTCAAAAGGTTCAACCTTTACCTCAACTTCTTGAGGGACCTGGCTTGATGGGGAGTGTAAGTCAACAAGTTCTCCTCTTTTGATCTTCTGCATGATCATCCTAATGTGCTCATCCATAATGGATAGAGAAATAGGGCCAAGTCTCCTTCTGGAGAACCCATATAGCTTCAAAAAACTCATCATGCTCAACCTATTAGCAGACTTCTTTGACTATTTTGGATGATGGCTCTTGTCTTGGCAGCTTCTTCCTCATCTTCCTCTTTTTTGCCTTTATTTCTTTAATCACTTCAAGTTTAAGTTTCTTAAGATAATCAAACTCAATGTACTCAAAGGATAAGGGAAGAAGTGTATCTGCCTGATAGAGACTTGTGGCACTCAGGTAGTTGATCATGTTGATCCTATCAGTTTCTTTGTCTACCTAAGATTCTTGTGGAGCCACAGTCTCCTATACAAGACTTTCTTGAACTGGTGAGAGAGTAGGAACATGTTTGTAGAGCCTTTTTAGTCTATTTTCTTCCTTAATCTGAAGAAGCAATCTTGCATCCTCTTTCTCCTTATTCTCTTTTGACAATTCCATGTCAGCTAGTTGATCCGGTTCTTCTAAGGGGAGGGAGATAATATTGTTAATATTATAGTTCCTGGTCTATAAGTAAGCAATTTCGACTGCCTTTAACTCATCATTTTGAGTGTTTGGTCTAGGGGCAACCCTGATTATAGCTTCCATGAAACTAGCAGATCCTTTAAAGGAACTTTCTCTTTTTAGCTTACTTTTTCTATATCTCTCCTTATCCTTAATCTCCTTAGGAGTCATCTTCCTTTTCCTTTTATCACTCACATACCTTTGTGACTTAGGGTGGAAAGAGTTTTGGCCTTCATTTCTTGGAGTAGCATCCATGCTCTAGCCAGAGATAGGTTGAGATACACCTTCACCAGCAGGTGTCTCATCAAGCGAATGGATTTCTAAAGCAACTGTAGGTGTGGAGGGCTCTTAGGTTCTATCAATGGGCCTTTAGTTAAGGTTTTCCCTTTGAAGCTAATCCCAAGGCCTGCCTTAACGTCTAGTTGATCAATGACATTGACTGATTGCCTTTGTCTCCTTCTGAGGCTGAACTTTTTACTAATCCTGTCTTGAATCCTTAGAGCCAACTTTTTAGCTTTTCTAGGTTGGCTTGGGTTGACAAGTGGCATGTTTATAAGGTCAAGACCTTCATATTAGTTCAAGGTTTGAAAGTTGAAGACCTCTTGTTGCCCTTAAACTCTTTGAAGAATAAGAGCTCTTATATTAGCATCATACATCCATCCTATGATGTAGATGGAAGTTCCTTGAGGTGGAGATGACACAACCCTTGGTATGCCTTCCTTAAAGAGACTCTGAATGAAAGAGTCTATAGAGTCCACATCAATGCGAACTTGAGGAAGTTACTAAGTATGAACAACTGCGAGTAAGGATGGTGATTCCTTAATGTCCATACTCTGTGAGGAACTTCTAGGTTCTGTGATTGTAATGACTTTCTCCCCCTTTTTAGTAGCATCACTCTCTTACATAGGTGAGCTAGAAGTTAGGTCAATCACATCCACAGGTTCTTGTGTTCCTGGTTGAGTTCTACTTAAAGGTCTCCCATCTAGTTTCTCCTTGAGATAAGATGTCTCAAGTTGCTGATCATTGACCCTATTAAGTAAGGTAGTCACCTAATATTCCAAGTGACTAACCTTAGAGACTTAATAGGTGCATGTTTTTGACAATTTTTGCGTGTTTAGTATCATATTCTCCTCTTCTCCATCAGAAGATTCATTGGGGGATGAGATAATTGGACCAAAGTCCTTAGTCTCACCTCCAACATCATGTTCTTGGCTGCCGGTTTTCCTCTGCTCACTGACCATTTCAGATGGAGTATCAATGGGTTGAGTTGTCATGGTTGAGGTCTTAAAGATGTAATCACTTGCAGAAGTGAGAGCCTCTTCCATATGGACCTCCTAAATAGGGTCAAGGAGATCTACCTTAGTGGTAGGTAGATGATGTGAGCTAGATAGGGGAGAGTCAGGAGCACTCATCTCTCTTTGAGTGGGGAAAGAGTAGAGAGACTCATGGTACTCACTGAATCCTAAGTCTTCATCATCATAGAAATCAAGGCTAAGGATTGGTTGGTTGAAATATAAAGGCTCAGGATCGTAACTTTCCCTTGAAGGTTGTTCACTTGAGTGTTAAGACTCATAGAGCAGGCTTAAGGCTGTTGGGGTAGTGAGCTCATCAGGCTGAGCATGAGGAACCTCAATATTGATTCTTGAAGAGATGGGAGTGTTTTGCTCCTCCGGAGAAGTGGGAGCTCTAGTGTCCACTTTCTCCTATGTGGGTAGTAGTATGGGAGACTACACAGATTGAGGAGCTTGTGCAAGGGTTCATTTGGATTTTATTTGGTAGGTGAGGGTGATTTGTGGCTATTTTGGTGGTTGAGAGGTAGAAGGTGTGGGTTCAACACTATCTTGTGTTGCTAGGTTGTCACCTTAAGAAATAAGGTCTAACATTTTAAGGACAAGGGCTGTTTCTACCCCAGAGAAGCCATCAGTTGTCTTCTACAAAATTTTAAAGATATCGGGCTTCATCTGTCCCAATTTAAGAACATTACCTATTTCTCTAAACTATGAGCCTAGTTCACAGTTGAGAATGTATTGAACATATCTAGGAAGCATATAATATTCTAAGGAGTCCAAGTTAGCAATCAAATTTGTATTAACAAACTAAGAGTTCCTGAACTTGGCCCCCTGAACCATCCCATGCACTATGAAAGAGAGATCTTCAGGAATCTAGTCTCAGCCCCCATACTTGTTAGACAAGTTGTGGATGTGACATCTGGTAATTTTCCGTTACCAAACTCCGTTAGTTCCATTAAGTCTTGCATGCACGTGTCGTGAGCACACACTAGTTGTCGTTGCACGTTGGTGACATAATAATAATAATCTATGATAAACAATAATAATCTAATTAATAATTTTGATTATTAGTTGTGATTATGTGGTTCATGATTTTATAGAATTTTAAATGTTTGTTGTATAAATTTTATGCGATAACGCGACAACATGTAAAATATATTTTGTGTATTGTGTGACTTATTGTAAATGTCTAGGATTATTATTATTGGTTAATAATACGTGTGTTTGATAGTTAAAAATTAATTAAAAAGTATTAGAAAGATTGGTTTTTATAAAATAAAATCAAGGGGTTTAAATTGTAATTACCTTTTAACTAAAAGTTACCATATTTAAACAAAAATCAACCCTAATTCCCCCCAAACCCCATATTTCGGCCGCAACCTCTTCCTAGCACCTCCCACATTGCGATTTTGATCCAAGAACACATCCACAAGTCGAATTCCAAGTGGTTGCAAGTAGTACAAGTTGATTTCAAGTGATAATCATCATCTAAGCACATCTAAAGGTTAGTTTTAATTAGTTCTTCATGTTGATTGTTCTTGATGAACCCTAATCCAAGAAATTCATGATGATTATATGATGTTAGTTAGGTTGTATGAATGCTAGATTATGTTGATTGTGCAAGAAATCTAGGGTTTGATCATCTAGTTCATACATTGCCATAAGAGGAAACTTTTTGTTCTTAGAATTTATGATTTGATGATGCAAAGATGTTAGATGTGATGCTTAGATGTTAGTTTAATTGAATTGTACAAGAGAATCCATGAAATTATGATATTGATCATGACTTACTAAAAGTAGAAGCTTTTGTGTATGACATTGAGAATTTGGATGTTTTGGAGGTGATTAGCATGTTAGAATGAATGCTATGAACTAGATTAGGTATATAATTATTGAAATTATGGTTGAACTGGATGCTAGAGCACTTTTGGGTATTACTTTCCCAAAAGGGAAACTTTATTTTTGTAGAACTTTGGATGTGATGATTTGGACATGCGTATGATGTTAAGATCATGTTAGAATGATTATGGATGATGTTTGTCATGTTAGAATGTGTAATTGAGTTGTATGGATGCTTAGTTGATCATGTATGAAGTATAGATGTTCATGATCATACATGATGATGAATTATGGGTAGTGATTAGGAGATCATGATTGGGTTTGAAATTTGGTTGTCACTATATATGCTAGTAATGTGGTTATGATTGTCATACACACATGCGAATCCAAGGCCCCTACTTAGTAGGATTGACAGGGTTTAGGATGTGAGGTCGTGGGTGACTTCACATGGCATGTAGTGCATGATTAGAATTCACATATGAATTGTTTGATGTGATGTAATTATAATATTTGAGCATGATGATTATTTGAGATTTGCATGAGTGTATGATGATCTAATGTGGTATGATGACCTAGGTAGAACTTGGGTTGAATGATGTGATGCACGTGGATAACTTACATGATATTCGTGTATGATAAGTTGAATTGCATGATTAAACAATTTTCCATCTAATATGTCACCAACGGGTCAAATGGGTCAATTGGGTTAACCTAGGGTTGTTAAGTTTTCTGTGTACACGTACTTATGTACTTATGTGATCTAGGTAACCTTTGAAGGGTTGTCTGTGCACCTATCACGAGTTCTTTTATTCATTACCTTAGCATACGAGGTGAGTTAATGCCCCTCTATTTTTATAAACCTTCTTTTGGGGAGGTAGCCTACTTGTACTCAAACGCTATTTTATTATTATAAGTTGTGTATGTTTTAACATAGTGCTTAATACCTTTATAATCCCTCACACTTTCGGGTCGTTAATAATGGTAACTAGCGGGAAATATTGGGTAGTACTACTGGGTGTGACGAGCTCCACCTGTTCGACTCGAGGTCAAATGAGTGCAATATTGTCCTAAACACAAACATCATCATGACCTGGTAAGTCGTGATGGGAGGCAACAAACGCAACACAGTCAGCTTCTATCATGAATCACTATGTTTATTACTTGTGAATATAGACTAGCTATCTATTTCAATACACTTCTTATGTTATACAACTGTTAATATTTATGATAAACGCAAACTTTTGAACTCACCAACGATTGTGTTGACATTTTTAGTATGCTATTCTCAGGTTATTAACTCAGCTTGCCATTAGGAGCACAACACGGGTCCAACATGCATCCTAAGGCTTTATTTCATAGACATATTTGTTTGCCTTTTATTTATGGGATTTGAACATTGGGATGGCATCTGTTTTGCCATATTATGTGTTTATTTACTTTGGGTTTGTCTTGTCACACCCCAACCGATGGCGGAAACATCGGGGTGCGAGAAGTGATAGATTGTTCAAAGACATCATAGAACTAAAGTGACAATAAATTAAGATTAAATTTTATTTCTATTAATCAACATAACATTACAATGCTTCAAATAAACATACAAAAAATTGAGAAATACAAGTCTAAAACAAGCATAACAAAATAGTAGTTTTGGTGTGTTTCTAAGTCCACCTATTTGAGTTTCTTGATAAAACTTCAAGCATTTTCTGCAACATGTATAAAATATAGGTCAACATATGAATATGTTGGTGAGAATACAAGTTTGAGTATAGAGTATCATAGTGAATAAATCTCAATTCAACATGAGTAAAGTATACTAAAGTTTGTACATTGCTAGCATGCAAAGCCGATAATCAAACCAAAGTGTCCACTAGCGTAATCTTGGTATTAAAGATGACCAAGACCGTAAATATTGAATAACTTAACATAGACCCATCATAATAGGGCAGATGTGCTAGTCCTATAGCGCTATACATGTTAAGGGAGGTTTAGATTGCTTCTAAAATGTATTCACAAATAGTATAACAAGTAAGCATGTTTGTATGAATTGAGTTTTATAATGAGTTTGATTGAATGAATAACTGAGTGAATTTGATAATTGATACATGTTGCAACCCAAATAGTGTTAAAACAAAATGGGTGAAATATGACTCACTATTTGGCGATTAGAATCCACAAGAATAGATGATTGAGTTTAAATGATTCACCAAAGTCACCCTAAAAGGTAAATGAAAGTGTGTAAGTTTAGGATTCAAAGTTTGAGATTTTAGCAATTGGAAAGTATACAAAAATTACAAATACAAGAGTAAATGAAAGTATATACTACTTAGACACTTATTTGGACACCATGTATTGTGTGTGTTCTTTATGAGTTTTAGTCACTCATTGGAAGTCGAAAATAAGGAATCATAAGATTAGTATAATGTCTACCTTAACACATAACATTCAACCATGGTTGATTGATATTATGGTTTGGTTTTGACTAAGTATTATGCAGATATAAATATAAGTCATGCATTAGAGGTAGGGTAATCCACAAACCTCAAGTGTTGTATTCATATAGGTCATGTATTAGGTAGGGATATCCACAAACCTCAAGATTGTCATCATTGCACAAAATCTCCACATAAGGATGATTCGGATGGTCATGAGTACATAAATGAAAATACTAAAGTAATTGACTAGTTTGACTAGGTGTTCAAGTGGGGTATGGTGGATAAATTAGTTGTAGAACCAAGGTTCAACATCACCATTTCATACCATAACACAAGCCTTTCAACATTGGTTGGAGGCTCGGTTTGGTTTCATCCACTTCTTGATTTGTAGATCACTTAGTGTTTTGTAAAGATGAAAGAATGGAGTGTAAAAGACTTAAAATTTCAAAAATATAACTTCATTACAAGCCTTCCAACATTGAAGTTGTTGGTGACTTGGTTTAGTATGTAAAAGGTTTAAAAATAAAACAAGAAAACATGTATGAAAGAATCAAGTATAATATTTCTAACTTGGACCTCAAAATTGGGGTTACCGTACTTGTGTCACCTTGGTGACTAAGTGGTTATGTCCTAGAGGTTATTCCAAGTGGTAGAGAAAATGAAGAAGAAAGTAAGAAAGAAAGTATAAATATATAAATAAATAAATTAATTAATTAAAACTCACAAGTTGTTCTTGAATATTTCTTGCTAAAAAGATGAAGTTCTTGGATGGATTGAGAGAGTTTAGAGAGAGTTTAGAGTGATGAAAGTGATTAGAGAGAGATTTAAGTTAGTATTTATAGATAGAAATTATGATTGGACATTAATGAAAGTAGTTGGGGAGATGAGTGGAAGTAAATTCAATAGTTTCAAATTTAACCCTTCAACTTATGTTATTTATCAATTTGCATCATAAACTAATGATTAAATATATTTTAGGTATTTAAACATATGAACCATACAAGAAACCTTATAAATAATTATTCAAAAAAATAAGTCTCGATAAATTGCTTGGTTTTGCATTAAAATGCGTATTCGTAATTGTTTAATTGTTCAACAAGCATATAATGAACAAGAATAATATATAATAAATATTTCCACTATGATCAATCTTGACATTACAAGGATTAAAGAAAGAGGAGGATTACAATAAAAATAAATAAATGGAAATTATGGAACGTTACATGTCTTATTTAATCTTTGGTTGATTTGTTTTGAATATGTCATATAGTGTCGTTTTGAGTATCTAATAACTGTGATCATGATTTGTTTGCATACCTCACGGTAAAACTCCGCATGTGGATTTTGAGGGTGTGACAGATTGTTATCAGAGCCATTGGTTATAGGGAACTAGGTTGCATACACACTAGTCTATAAATGCACATAGTTAGTTAGTTACTCCTGACTTATCTTTTTACTATATACTCATTGGCATATACATCACATGCACTGCAGCATGGCATCATCATCCTGGGTTTTGGACAAAGGCGTGCTGGTTCTGAATCCCCTCCACATGTACCTCACTGAGTGTATGACTGGCCGCGACATCCTTACCCCCATGGTGAGATAGACTAGGATCAACCGTTTGTGCCACCTGAGCGCGACCCTCCACAAGATTGGAATTATTACCAGGCTTGTATAGATCGCATGATTCGTAGAGAGCGTGTTCCGAAGCCGGCCACTATTAGACCTGGGACTAGGTCAGCAACTACTTCTGCAACACCCACTCTCACATCTCTAGAGGTACCCCTTAAGCAGGTCGTGGCGGCATTGACCGCGACACTTGAGACTAAGCATCGACGAGTTGGAGTGCTCACTAATGAGAACTCCACACTAAAGGATGATATACATCGATTATGGCTAAAGATAGCCATAATTGAGGAGCGGCTGTCGATATCTATCAAAGGAAATTTCAAGATAGCTGTCAGAGTGATGGATGTTATTGAGCGTACGGGCGAGCAGGATCTCCACAATTATGGACGTCGAGATGAGACTAACCGGATTGGAAGCACAGGTCGCAACACTACAAATCGAGGACAACCCTGCACCTGCGGCAAGCCCCGATGAAGACCCTAAGGAAGAAACAGAAAGAGCCCTGGACGGTGGAGATAGTGATGGATCAGCTTGTTCGATTGATTCTCTTTGTTCTTATAACTTTGACTGCATAGTATTTTCATAAACCTATGTGGAAGGGTTGTTCCCACATAACTGAAAACTTGAATTTTGACATTGATTGGATATTTTGTGAGTTACTTACAAATTATTATGATACGTTATCATTTTGGTTATTGTAACATCCATTATTTTTTTAATTTATAAACCCACTTTGAACTTTCATACGATGAGAAAAAATAAAGGAATAAATTATTTAAAACTATTTTATTTATTTTATTGAATCATACGTTAAATGTGTAATTTAACCAATTTTGACTATTGTTTTATTTAATTTTCATTTATTTAATCATTTGAACAATTTATAATAAATTTATAATTTATAAATAAAGTTTATAAATTTATAAAGTTGGTATATTAATTATGAGTTTAAATAATTTGGAGTTATAAAGTTAGTAGTAATTATAAATCTTAATTACTAGAAATAAATAAACAAATTATAAAATTTACAAACTTTATAAAGTTATAAAATCTATAAATAATCAATTTGTTTAGTCACATAAGTTCAGGGTCTAAATTGTATTTTCTAAAACTTAATATAGAAGGTTTAACATAAAATGGTAAACTATTGAAATTATAGGGACCAAATGTGTAATTTCTAAAAAAAACCCCAAACCAAACTTACCCACCGTCGCTTCTTCCCCTATCACCGGCCAAACTCCGGCCACCGAACTCCGGTGAGCATCACACTTCCAAAACGCTCAATGTAAATGAAATTAAACCAAACCGTAACTATCTTCCATTGGTTTCGAACTTAACCCCTGTTTAATTGTGATTAATTGATCATTAACATACAAAACTTAGAACGAACCTGCATTCATTGCATTAGACTCGAAATTAAGAAAATCAAGTCCTTATGTTTGAGGGGAAACCCCCTACGCGATACCTCTAAACTTTTCAAGCTCTCAATTCTACCTGTAACACACAATCTCATGGAGTTCGGTCGACATCTTCTTCATTAACCTGCAACTATACGGTTCAACCTCTTCTGGACTTTTTCAAGTTCAATTGATTGAGGGTACCTGTTCGATATATTGATCCAAAGCTTCTCACGAGAGCAATTTGAATATCAACAACATCTGCACCTTGAATCAGCATTAACGTAAAGTCGCGACTGTACCTTTTATCATCTTATCATATCCGAACTCAATCATGTAAGCTTCATACATCTAGACACTCGGTTTCACTTAGGGATCAAAAGCCCTAAGTTGGATTTCGTTAACTACTCCGAATTCATGTTCATTTGATACAAATCGATTCTAGGGTTCTTATGAAATTTGGGTATTTTGTAGTTAATACTTTTAAACTTTAAAATCAAACTTTTAATAGACATGGGGTTTATAGCCCAGCGGTAACATATGTGAACCACACCCTTAGGGTCCGGGTTCGAACCCGGGCACCCGCATGTTATTTTAATATTAGTTTTTTTATCATTTAAATTATATAATACCTAATATATTACTTATTCAAAACAAAATTATTATTGGTAACTAAATTTGTTCTAGTAGTTATTAATTTCATTTTCTGGAAAAAAATGTTTTGAAAAATTAATATTCTCATTTGCAAACAAATATTCTAATAATATTAAAACTATTTTAAATTCTTTATATAATTCCTAAAAATTCTAAATCATATAATATCTTGGGTTATTATGTTTTGTTTTTGAAAGATTTTAATATTATAAAATCTTTATAGTAGTTACTCAAAAGTTAAAAAAATATTATAAATTTATATGCTAGATAATAATTATTTAAATAGTTTTTTTGAAATAATGATCTAAATATTTAATTATTCATCTATTCATTTAACCATGTTAAATCATAAATAGTTAATAAATTTATTTGTTAACTTTTATTTAAATTCTTGAGATTTGTAAGACATATAATTTACTTTATTCTTATTTTTTTGGGTTTGTTATTATAAAACCTTTATGATAAATCATTTTAAAAGCTCAAAACTTTATAAAATGATTTTAAATAATTTTGATGTCATTTAAATAAGAACTTAATTAATTCTTTTTATCAAGTATTAAATAATTAATAATAATTAATTATTTCTTTTCACATATTATACTTAATTTCTATTAAATCAATAACTTAAATTGTGAGACATTTTTTATTATTCGTAAACTTAATTGATTTATATTATCTTTATAAACCAAAACGTAAAAGATCAATTATTATTTAGTTATTTAAACCCCTAAATTTCAATAGAAACCCTAGTTCGCGTCTAATCATTAATCTTATTATCAAACTTAATCTTGGAATCAATACGTTTAGGTAACTCGTAAAAGAAATCGTTGGAGCCTCGTTTATTTTCTTATCATCATTCTTATACTTATTTTCCATGCGAGTATTTCTATACTCCTTTTTACATATTTTTATCAATTTAGGGTGAAACATGTTACCTTATAAACATTGCACTTGTAAACACGTTTGATGCTTGTGAACTTATGGCAATTCACTTGTATGTTATGATTAGTTGATCTTTGTAGCTACCATGTAATGTCGAATATAAGTACACTCATTAACTGTGGCTAGCCTGACGACGTCATAGATCTATGGGCCTGACAAGCCTGCTTGGTTAATCCAAGTACACTTAGCTAATCGTATATGCTTGTAAACGTTTGAGACTTGTAAAACTTTGTCAAGGTTTGATTGTGCATTCTTTACATCCCTAGTTACTTTGCTCTCTAACTTATAACATGAATTGCCATCTTTTATATACTTATGTATTGCAAACTATGGAAATCTCACCAACTTTCAAAGTTGACATTTTATTTTTAACATGTTTCAGGTTTACTACTTGTCGATTCTCTTCGTGCTCATATAAGACTTGGACCTAGTTTAATTTAACATGTTATATCTTTGTTTGATTCTTTTGTATTGTATGAACTTATTTGTTTGTAATGTTTCATGAATAATGATATTTAATAATATTCCAACTTAATTAGTTTCCATGTGCTATGAACAATCGTCTCCTATTCGTCCGCTCTGATGATTTCGCCGTCGGTCGAGGTGTGATAGTTATAAATGTTGTGGTTGTGACTCTACATTATTTCTTATTATTTACTAACTTCAACGGGATAATATGTTATATGTTACTCATTATGGTATTTATGAATGTAAAGTGAAAAATGGATGGCAGAGGCAGAGGACTTGGACGTGGTCGAGGGCGTGATGGTGGACGTGGCGCCGGCAACATGAACATGACCCCAGCTGAACTAGTTGCAATAATAAACCAACACGTGCAAGAGGCATTGAACACACAGCCTGCACAGTTTGGAGGTAAACGGTGACACTAGTCATCATTTACACGAATATTTTGATAGGTGATTAATTCTTTCGGTTTGATTCTATTACCCTGACACGTGAATACAGGACCTCCTGGATGCACGTACAAAGTGTTCATGGACTGTAAGCCGCATACCTATAGCGAAGCCGAGGGAGTTGTAGGGCTTGTAAGATGGTTTGAGAAGACTGAGCCAGTCTTCGCCAAATGCAACTGCCCAGTGCCGGATCTGGTGAAGTACGCTACAGGAACACTGGAAGGTGCAGCACTCACGTGGAATGCGCAAGTGTTGATGCTTGGCCAGGCAATGGCAAATGCGTTGTCGTGGGAGGAATTCAAGATGATGATGACAAGGAATACTGCCCCCGTGATGAAGTTCAAAAGCTGGAAGCTGAGTTCTGGCAATTGAAGATGGATGAATCCAACATCCAGGCCTATACTACTAGGTCACATGAGCTAGCTACACTTTGTCCTAGCATGATTAATCCGCCAAGCCGACGGATTGAGCTATACTTGCATGGTTTAGTTCCGGAGATTCGAGTATGGTGACTGCTGCAAATCTCCCTACTATTCAACATGTGATACGACTGGCTCATAGGCTCACTGGCCAAGCCGTGGAGCAAGGGAAGTTACCAAGCGGGGCGCTGTGGCAAGCATGCCCGACAACAAACGTAAGTGGGAAAATAATGCTAGCAAGGGATCGTCATCTGGCAATCAACCTCAGCAACATCAAACTCAACAACAACATCAACATCAACAGCAACATCAACATAGATGGTTTGATAACAATCACAACTTCAACCAATCATCTTTAACATCTCAAGGACCAAGTGGATACGCGGGAAAAAAACCAAGGTGCAATTGGTGCAACTACCTCCACACGAGCAGATGTGATAGTTTCTGATGCCAGCGTTGTGGGAAGGGTGGACACACGGCAAAGGATTGTTGTGGAGAACTAATGAAGAAACCTCAATAGCCTCAGCAGCCCCATGAAACACCAAAGGGTTGCTTTGAGTGTGGAAAGGAAGGGTACTTTAAGAAAAACTGTCCTCAATAGAAAAAGAAATGGGAATGGCAACGAAAATGGTAGCAATAACAACAATGGTGGTAATGGTGACAACAATGGAGGCAACAATGGTGGAGCCAAAAGGAGAGCCTTTGTCATGGGTTCAGGTGAAGCTCTAAACGATCCTACTACTGTTACCGGTAAATTCCCTGTTAATGGTCATTTTGCTTCTGTCTTGGAGTCTAAGTATGTTGTAGAGTAAGCTAATAGTAAGCAAATCTCTGTTACGCATATCCTTAAGAATTACAAGATAGAACTTGTTGGTCATACCTTTGACATTAACCTTATGCCTGTACTCTTGGAAGCTTTGATGTGGTCGTAGGCATGGATTTGATCACAGAAGTAGGCCTAGGTGATTTGTCATAAGAAGGTCATTTGTATTCCCGTGATAGATGGGGAAATGCTTTCGGTTAAGGGCGAGAAGAGTGGTGCTGTGATAGGCATCATATCGTTCATGAGGCTCAGAAGTGGTTACGCAAGGGCCACTTGGCCATATTAGCTCTCGTCTATAACCAACAACAAAAGGAAAAGAAGATAGAAGACATTCTAGTGGTTCGTGACTTTCCGAAGGTGTTTCCAAAGGATCTACCTGGACTACCACCTCATCGCCAAGTCGAGTTTCAGATCAATTTGACTCCCGGAGCTGCTCCGATTGCGAGAGCACCTTATCGGTTAGCACCGAATGAACTGTATGAAATATCTACGCAACTCCAGGAGCTGTTAGAAAAAGGGTTTATTCGACCGAGCTAATCACCGTGGGGAGCACATGTTCTCTTTTTTAAGAAGAAAGATGGTACATGTCGGATGTGCATCGACTATAGAGAGTTGAACAAGGTCACAGTCAAGAACCGATACCGACGATCTATTTGATCAACTTCAGGGATTAGCTATTATTCAAAGACTGACTTGAGATCTGGTTATCATCAACTGAGAGTCCGAGAAGAAGACATCTCCAAAACTGCGTTCCATACTCGTTATGGGCATTACAAGTTCTTGGTCATGCCTTTTGGGTTGACAAATGCACCAGCAATGTTCATGGATCTAATGAACCATGTGCGCAAACCTACCTTGATCAATTTATTGTCGTCTTCATTGATGACATATTGATTTATTCTTTGACCAAGGAGGAACATGAGGAACACCTATGTTTAATGCTGGAGCTACTTAGAAAGGAATAGTTGTACGCCAAATTTTCTAAGTGAGACTTCTGGATTCCTAAGGTGCAATTTTTGGGTCACATTGTTAACAAAAAGGGAATACATGTGGACCCGCAAAGATTGAGGCGATAAGGAACTGATCGGTACCCAAGACGCCTAGTGAGATAAGGCAATTTCTTGGTCTGGCAGGATGCTATCGGCGTTTCATTGAGGGATTCTCAAAGATCGCTCAACCTCTCACAGCTTTGACCCATAAGGAACAACCTATAATTGGGGTGAGAGTCAGGAAGTGCTTTTCAGTTTGTGAAGCAGAAACCTTGTAGTGTGCCGATATTAGCGTTACTTGAAGGAAGTGAGGATGTGGTTTATTGTGAGCTTCTATTCAAGGACTTGGTTCTGTCCTGATGCAATGTGACAAAGTAATAGCTCATGTCTCGTGACAACTGAAGGTGCATGAAAAGAACTACACTACTCATGACTTGGAGTTAGGAGCAGTGGTCTTTGTCTTGAAGATCTGGAGACACTACTTGTACGGTACCAAGTGCACAATTTACACCGATCACAAGAGTCTCCAGCATATCTTTGATCAGAAAGAGCTTAACATGAGGCAATGATGCTGGGTGGAATTATTAAACGATTATGACTGTGCCATTAAATACCATCCGGGAAAGGCGAATGTAGTCGCCGATGCCTTGAGTAGAAAGGAAACCTCTAAACCCGATGAGTGTGTGCCCTACAATTGACGATTAGCACTTACTTGCCCAAAAAAATTAAGGAAGCCCAGACAGAAGCCTTGAAAGGTGAGAACGTTAGATCCAATCTTTACGCGGATGGATAAACAGTTAGAAGTCAAATCCGATGGAATACGATATTTCATGGATAGACTTGGGTACCTTATATGGGAATCTAAGTGACTTGGTTATGAGTGAAGCACACAATTCTAAGTATTCCATACATCCTGGCTTTGACAAAATGTACCATGACCTAAAGGCGCATTACTGGTGGCCTAACATGAAGGTAGATGGAGCTACATATGTGAGCAAATGCCTGGCATGTTCTAAGGTTAAAGTGGAATATCAGAAACCATCTGAGTTACTGTAACAACCTGAAATCCCCTTGTGGAAGTGGGAACAAATCTCCATGGACTTCATTACTAAGTTGCCCAGAACTCCTAGTGCTTGTGACACGATATGGGTAATCATGGATCGACTTACTAAGTCAGCTCACATCTTGGCGATCAAGGAGACTGATAAAATGGACAAGTTACAACGTATTACTTGAACAAAGTAGTGTCGAGGCATGGCGTGCCGATCTCGATTATATCTGATCGTGATGCTCGTTTTACTTCCTATTTCTGGCAATCGTTACAGAAATCTTTGGGTACGCGTCTGAACATGAGCACTGCCTACCATCCACAGACCGATGGTCAAAGTGAAAGTACCGTTCAAACTTTGGAAGACATGTGCGTGCTTGTGTGATCGACTTTGGGAATAATTGGGAAGCTCATTTACTGTTGGTTGAGTTTTCTTACAACAATAGTTATCATACTAGCATCAAGCCAGCACCATTTGAGGCATTATATGGGCGAAAGTGTAGATCACCAGTGTTGGGTGGAAGTTGGTGATAGTCAATTGACTGGTCCGGAATTGGTACATTAGACCACAAAGAAGATAGTGCAGATACGAAACCGCATGGCTGCGGCGCGAGACAGACAGGAGAGTTACACAGACAAATGACGGAAACCTTTGGAATTTCAAATCGGTGACAAAGTCTTGCTCGAAGTTTCACCGTGGAAGGGTGTAATTCGGTTTGGGAAGAGAGGCAAGCTAAATCCAAGATATGTTGGACCATTTGAGATTCTGGAAAGAATAGGCTCGGTGGCATATCAACTGGACTTGCCTGAGTCACTGAGTGGTGTTCACAATGCATTTCACGTCTCAAATCTGAAGAAGTGTCTATCTGACGAGACACTAATTGTACCACTCGAGGAAGTACAAGTAGATGATCAATTACGCTTTATGGAAGAGCCAGTTGAATTAATGGATCGTGAGGTCAAGACTCTTAAGCAAAGCAAGATACCTATAGTCAAAGTTCGTTGGAACTCAAAATGTGGATCGGAATTCACATGGGAACGCGAGGATCAGATGAAGCTCAAGTATCCTCATCTATTCGAAATGACGACAACAACCGGGGAAGGTACTAATTAAATTTTGGGACAAAATTTCTTTCAACATGGGGATGATGTGACAACTCACTCGATTTTGTTATGCCAATGCAGTAAACCAGGGATGTAGCATAACCATGTAATGCAATTTTCAGGATGAAAATTCTTTCAACATGGGGATAATGTGACATCCGGTAATTTTCCGTTACCAAACTCCGTTAGTTCCGTTAAGTTTTGCATACAAGTGTCATGAGCACACACTAGTTGTAGTTGAATGTTGGTGACTTAATAATAATAATAATAATAATCTATTATAAACAATAATAATCTAATTAAAAATGTTGATTATTAGTTGTGATTATGTGGTTCATAATTTTATAGAATTTTAAATGTTTGTTTTATAAATTTTACGCGATAACGTGACAACGTGTAAAATATATTTCGTGTATTGTGTGACTTATTATAAATATCTGGGATTATTATTATTGGTTATTATTGGTTAATAAATGTCTAAGATTATTATTTAAAAAGTATTAGAAAGATTGGTTTTTATAAAATAAAATCAAGGGGTTTAAATTGTAATTACCTTTTAACTAAAAGTTATCATGTTTAACAAAAAATCAACCCTAATCCCCCCAAACCCCATATTTCAGCCGCAACCTCTTCCCAACACCTCCCACATTGCGATTTTGATCCAAGAACACATACACAAGTCGAATTCCAAGTGGTTTCAAGTAGTACAAGTTGATTTCAAGTGATAATAATTATCTAAGCACATCTAAAGGTTAGTTTGATTAGTTCTTCATGTTGATTGTTCTTGATGAACCGTAATCCACGAAATTGATGATGATTATATGAAATTGATGATTGTATGATTATTATATGATGTTAGTTAGGTTGTATGAATGCTAGATTATGTTGACTGTGCAAGAAATCTAGGGTTTGATCATCTAGTTCATACATTGCCATAAGAGGAAACTTTTTGTTCTTTGAATTCATGATTTGATGATGCTAAGATGTTAGATGTGATGCTTAGATGTTAGTTTAATTGAATTGTACAAGAAAATCCATGAAATTGTGATATTGATCATGACTTACTAAAAGTAGAAACTTTTGTGTATGGCGTTGCGAATTTGGATGTTTGGAGGTGATTAGCATGTTAGAATGAATGCTATGAACTATATTAGGTATATAATTGTTGAAATTATGGTTGAATTGGATACTAGAGCACTTTTGGGTATTACTTTCCTAAAAAGGGAAACTTTATTTTTGTAGAACTTTGGATGTGATGATTTGGACATGCGTATGATGTTAAGATCATGTTAGAATAATTTTGGATGATGTTTTTGTTAGAATGTGTAATTAAGTTGTATGGAAGCTTGATTTATCATGTATGAAGTATAGATGTTGATGATCATACATGATGATGATATATGGGTAGTGATTAAGAGATCATGATTGGGTTTGAAATTTGGTTGTCACTATATATGCTAGTAATGTGGTTATGATTGTCATACACGCATGCAAATCCAAGGCCCCTACTTAGTAGGATTGGCAGGGTTTAGGATGTGAGGTCGTGGGTGACTTCACATGGCATGTAGTGCATAATCAGACTTCACATATGAATTGTTTGATGTGATGTAATTATAATATTTGAGCATGATGATTATTTGAGATTGCAATAGTGTATGATGATCTAATGTGGTATGATGACCTAGGTAGAACTTGGTTGAATGATGTGATGCACGTGGATAACTTACATGATATTCGTGTATGATAAGTTGAATTGCATGATTAAACAATTTTCCATCTAATATGTCACCAACGGGTCAAACGTGTCAACTAGGTTAACCTAGGGTTGTTAAGTTTTCTGTGTACAAGTACTTATATTTATAAACCTTCACGAGTCCCTTTATTCATTATCTTAGCATACCAGGTGAGTTTATGCCCCTCTATTTTTATAAACCTTCTTCTGGGAAGGTAGCATACTTGTACTCAAACGTTATTTTATTATTATAAGTATGTATGTTTTAACATAGTGCTTATTACCTTTATAATCCCTCACACTTTCGGATCGTTAATAATGATAACTAGCGGGAAATCTGGGTAGCACTACTGGGTGTGATGAGCTCCACCTGTTCGACTCGAGGTCAAACGAGTGCAATATTGTCCTAAACAAAAACATCGTCACGACCTAGTAAGTCGTGACGGGAGGCAACAAACGCAACACAGTCAGCGTCTATCATGAAATCACTATGTTATTACTTGTGAATATAGACTAGCTATCTATTTTAATACACTTATTATGTTATACAACTGTTAATATTTATGATAACGCAAACTTTTGAACTCACCAACCATTGTGTTGCCATTTTTAGTATGCTATTCTCAGGTCATTAACTCAGCTTGCCATCAGGAGCACAACACGGGTCCAACATACATCCTACGGCTTTATTTCATAGACATATTTGTTTGCCTTTTATTTATGGGATTTGAACATTGGGATGGGGCGTGTTTTGCCATATTATGCGTTTATTTACTTGGGGTTTGTCTTATTTACAAAACGCTTCTGCATGATTTTAAACGTTTATACTTTGGTTGATTTGTTTTGAATGTGACATATAGTGTCGTTCTGAGTAACTAATGACTGTGATCCTGGTTTGTTCACACGCCTCGCGATAAAACTCCGCATGTGGATTTTGAGGGTGTGACAGTGGATGACCACATGAAGTAAGTACTTCCACTGGGAGGAGACCTTCCCTATCCTAAAGGTCTTGATAGAGAAATCGCCTTTATAGCCCATCTGCTCAAAGGAGTGGTTTACAACTTCTTTTGGAAAGGACAATTCACCTTCCTCATCATCCAGCTGAAGGTTGGTGTTGATGATGGCTAGAGTGATGAAGATTGTCCTCCCTTACACTGTAGCAGACAGTGCCTTCTCCCCATCCATTTGACAGGTCCTCCAAAAAACAAGCAGATGATCCTCATAATGAACAGGACCAATGGTAAGGGAGGTGGAGTAGTTGAACAGAGCCAAAAATTGACAAAACTCTGAGAAACAAGGATCTTTCTCAGAGTGTAACAGAGAAACCTGATTGTGTTACCTATGTAACTGCATGGAGAAGTTTGGGTCATTTCTACGGTTAAGGTTGACCATTTTAGATAGCTTCGAGGTGAAGGAAATGAAGAAAAAAGGCGGTTAAGAGAATTTTGGGAATTTAGGTTAGGGAGTAAATGAAGATGATGAGAGAGAACCGTTGGTTTATATATGAAATGGATTTCAAACAAAGTTAATGAAAGAAGATAAACTTTAAAATCCGGATGTCAGTCCCACCTCTATAAAAGTAGTTTGCTTTTTGCCCAAAAGTAGTTTTCTTGGAAGTCGTAAATCTTCTGAAGGTAATTTGACTTCGGAAGCTTTGAGAAGAAAGCTTCGGAAGCCAAAATAACTTCGGAAGAGATTTCGAAGATTTTTAGAGAATTTAGCTTCGGAAGAGATTATCCTTCGGAAGTTGTAAAAACTTCTGAGAGTTAATTACTTTTGGAAGAAAAAGGTTCTTTAAAACATACAAGTATTTAGAAACAAATTTAAGCTTCGGAAGATGCTTGAGATTTCTTTCGAAGGCAAAATTTTGAAATAAGATATGATTAGGTTTTAAGAAAAAGCTACTCAAAGTTAATCATCCTAATAGCTGATACAAGATTTTTGAATCTTTGTTCATCATAAACTTTGGTGAACAGATCAACATATTATTCATTTGTGTTAACCTTAACTAGTTTGATTAATCATTTCTCAAAGTTATCTCTAATCAAATGATACCTGATATTGATGTGTTTTATCTTTGAGTGCTGCACAGGATTCTCTGTTATAGAGATAGCACTATTGTTGTCTATATGAATGGGAGTCTCCTTAAAGTTGAACCCATGGTCTAGCATCTAATTCTGAATCCAAAGCACTTGAGCACAACAGCTTGTAGCAGCAATGTATTCAGCTTCAGCAGTTGATGTAGAGACACATGATTGTTTCTTGCATTGTCATGAGACAACCCTTCCACCAAGAAACTGACATCCCCATGATGTAGACTTTGTAGTATATTGCATTCACCATATTCACTATCTTTGTATGCATATAGATTGAAATGAGAATTCTTTGGATACAAAGGCCAAGTGTTGAGGCACCTTTGAGATATTTTAAAATTCTCTTGATAGTGATAAGGTGTGAAATCTTGGGATTGGCTTGATATCTTGCACAAACACATATAACAAACATGATATCAGGCCTGCTAGCTGTAAGATACATAAGAGACCCAATCATAGCCCTGAAAAGGTGTTCATCCACACACTCCCCCTCAATGCCAGGCCCAAGGGAGTGGTTTCTTGCTATGGATGTCTTAGCAGCCTTACAATCGGTCATGTTTAATCTCTTGAGTATGTCTTGAACATACTTTGACTGCCTTATAAAGATGCCATCTTCAACTTAATTCACTTGAATTCCTAGATAGAAATTGAGTTCTCCCATAACACTCATTTCAAATTTGTCACTCATTAGCTTCTCAAAGTCTTTGTAGAGCTTTGGATTAGTTGAACCAAAGATGATGTCACCTACATACACTTGAACTAGCATCAAGTCATTTTAGTTCCTTTGATGAAGAGAGTTCCATCTATAGTGCTTCTTCTGTATCCATGCTTGCAGAGATACTGAGATAGAGTCTCGTACCACTTTGTTGGTACTTGATACAACCCATATAGAGCCTTATCAAGCCTGTAGACATAATCAAGATGATTAGGATCTATAAAGCCAGGTGGTTGTTTGACATACATCTCTTTATCAATAACCCCATGGAGAAAAGCACACTTCATATCAAGTTGATAGACCTTGAAGTTCTTGAATGCATCAAAAGCTAAGAATATCCTAATAGCTTCTAGTCTTGCTACAGGAGCAAAAACATCTGTGTAGTCAATTCCTTATTCTTGTGTGTATCCTTGAACAACTAGTCTTACCTTGTTTTTGATGACAAGTCCTCTATCATCCTTTTTATTTCTAAAAACCCATTTGGTTCCTATAGTAGTCTTCCCATGAGGAAGAGGACATAGGTTCAAAACCTTTTGCCTTTTGAATTGAAGCAGCTCTTCTTGCATAGCTTCAACCCAACTTTCATCCTTCAAAGCATCATTAATCTTTTTAAGCTCTATCTATGATATGAAAGAAGAGTGAAGACAACATTTGCATCATTGGTTTGTCCTCTTGTTCTTACTCCTAAATCAACATCTCCAGTGATGTTTGAGGTAGGCTGAGACTTGTAGATCATTAGCTGAGGAATCACAACAAGTTGTTAAAAGAGATCTAAATTAGAGAAATTTAGATATGGCATTGAGGTTTCTCCCACCACATCAACATATTTATCAAGTGAAACTTGATCCAATGAGTGTGTGACATTATTGATGTTGTCTTCAATGGAGTGGTTGTTAGCATCAAGAAATTCTTGATCACTTTCACCACCATCATGATCTTCTACATTTAAAGCTTTTTTATCTGGTTGTTGAGCCTCTGAGCTAGAATTTGAAGGCATCTCAGATGTATCAGCTAAATTTGTTATTGTTATGCTAGGAGAAACTTTATTTGCAGAGTTAGTTACAACTGGAGTTGAAGTAGTGTTACTTGAGGGTCTTCTCAGCTCAAATCTAGGATCAGGATCACCAATGGGTAAAATATCTGTAGACCTTGAAATGTTCTCATAAGAGTTTTAAAAATAGTTGATAACTAAATCAAGATCAAATAACCAATCAGGACCAGAACTATTTACATTGGGTGTGTGTTCATTGAAGGTCACATTGGTTGACTCCTCAACTATTATGTTTTGAGATTGTATACTCTATAAGCCTTAGCTTGGGAAGAATATCCAATGAAGTGTCCATCATCTGATTTTTCAGCAAACTTGGCAATTTTATCTTAGGTATTCAAGATGGTGCAGGGACACCCAAATGACCTGAGAAAATAAATGAAAGGATTCCTCTTGTGACAAAGTTTATAAGGAGTCTTACCATGTGTCTTAACCACTAAAACTCTGTTCTGCATATAGCAGACAATGTTGACTGGCTCTACCCAGAAGGTGATGGGCAGCTTAGAGTCAGAAAACATGGTTCTTGTAGCTTCAATCAATGTCTTTTTTCTCCTCTCAACAACACCATTTTGCTGAGGAGTCCTGAGAGCATTATATTGTCTGGTAATACCTTTTCATCACAAAATGTATCAAGAATTTGGTTCTTGAATTCAGTTTGTTGATCACATCTTATGGTTTTGACCTTGTGATCTGATTGATTCTCAATCTTTAAGATGAAGTTTTTTAGAATCTCAGGGGTCTCATCCTTAGTTCTAAGAAAGAAAACCCAAGTGAATCTTATAAAGTCATCTGTGTTCACCAAACAATAAGAGATCCTTTCTAGGCTCATTACACTGGTGGAGCCAAAGAGATCCATATGTAACAAGTGTAGGGGAGTAGTGATGGAGTTTCTTTCCTTTGGCTTATGAGATACCTTATGTTGCTTTCCTTTCAGGCATGCAACACAGTGGTCATCACTTGTAAACTCTTTCTTGGGCATTCTAGTTACCTAGTCATTCTTGATTAGTTTATTCATGAATTTAAAGTTTACATGGCACATTCTTTTATGATAGAGGAATGACTCATCACTATTTGGTTTAGACAGAAAGCATGAAACTTCTCAAGAGGGAGATGTTTCTTGCAAGTCCATCTTGTATATGTTCCCTTTCCTAGGGGCTTTAAGCAGTACATGCTCATGAGGAATGACCACCCCGGGCCTGAGAACAATGCACTCATGCTCAATAAACAACATGTTATGACTCTGATCCCAAAATTAAGATACACTAAGAAGATTGTATCCAAGCTCGTTGATAAAGTTTACATTTTCAATGCTGAGCTTACCATTTGTGACTTTGCCCTTTCTAGTAATGTAACCACCAGCATATCCTCCAAAAGCAACTGGTCCTACATCAATCTTTTCAAACTTTTGGAGTAGTGACCTATTGCCTATCATGTGCCTGGAACAGCCACTATCAATGATCCATATATTCTTGTTTGTCTTTAGCTGTTCCTATACAAAAGAGATAATTAGTTACATTTGGAAACCCAAGCCTTATTTGTCTTGGGTTCAACAAAATAAGTTGAAGGTAATGTAATAATGATAGATCCTATAGTCATGTTTTGAGGATCTTTTGTTATTGTTGATGGAGAAATTTCAATCATTTGACCTTTCTTCGACTTCCACATCACGATTTTCCTGTTTTGGCAAGATTGGTCCCTCGTCTTCGAGCTTTATTTCTTTTCTTTCTCTTTTTCTTCTTTCTTTGGCTTCAAAGAAAATAACCGGGTGTTACAGTTTATAACTTAAACGTTTATACGTTTAGTTATTTAATATTAATTAAAAAGTCACAAAGGTAGTTAGTAATTAAAGGCTCATTGCTAAGGGGATTAACGTTAATTACATGGGGTGTAAGTTGTAAAATATAAGATTAAAAATAAGGGATTAAGGAAAACCTTAATCCCCCATGAAATTTAGCAGTCACAACCCATTCCCCCTCTTTCTCTAGACCAAACACCACCATTCACAGTCGAGTTGAAGCTGCTAGCCCCAGCCATAGTTGCGGGTACTTTTTGTTCCTAGTTGCACTCTACACAAGGTTTGGATCTTTTTATGAATTTTTCCACTAGCGGAGACATTGTTGCATCCTTCATGTTTGATTTTTGGTTTGATTGTCAAAAGGTAGAATCTTTAAACACACTATGGATGTGTTTATGTTATGTTTAAGCGCATGTAACTGGATGCTTGTTTCGGGTATTTAAGTATGAATCATGTAAAATTGCTTCCGTTTTTATAACTAACAAGAGTTTCTTTGATAATAAAGTCCGGTCTTTAATGGTTAAAACTGATATATGATATCCAACATGAACACTGGAAAAGAAAGACGACAACTCCCAAGAGTTTCAATCACGAACCCTAATCGTTTTTTTATTCAACCTCGAACAAAAACTCCATTATGAAATCATCATATTGTAACAAACAATGTGTCAACAACAAAACTGTATTGATCTACAACCTTAAAACAATCAAACCCTAAAGAGAGGGGGCAGGGGTTTTAGAACAAATAGGAGCCTCAAGCTCTAATATTAGTTGTTAAGTTTTAGTGGTCGCAATGGAACTAATGCACAAGGCAAAATCAAACAATAGAAAACAATATATAAGAAAACAAGAATTTGTGGTTAGAATTCGATATAAGTCCTACTTTCATGGCAACAATTAGGGGTTTATCTTTATTAGCATAATATAAAGATTACAATAAATAACATGTGTATGTATAAAATAATTAGCGCTAACAACTTAATAAAGAAGAATCATAAGCATGGATCCTACGTCTAAAGCATTCACAAATCTAACATTTTACATGGCAAATACACGTTCTCTTTTTTTTCTCCTTTTCTTTTGACGTGAGGGTTTTGAGGGTCTAGTGATTCGTCACATTAACTTTATTGGTTTCTATGTACTAATTTCTAAATAAATATAACTTGAACCATTTAAATGTAATAACATGGCAAAATATAATAGTGACACGCAAATAAGAAGTTCTTGTTTCATCACTAGTAAAGGGTGGTTAGGTGGGGTATAACGCTATAAGTATATAGGAAATGAAAAGATATGTAGCAAGAGAGTGACACTTTTTAAAGTGGCCAAAACATATGAGAGCCAGAGACGATAGATGGAAGAGCAAGAATAATTATCAAATGTAAACAGTAGGAGTGGCCATGGGCAATGGGACTGCCACATGGGTATGTATCAAGATTATAATTTTATGAGTTTTTAAATTGGATAAAAGCTGTAGGTTATCAAATCCAGATCCCAATTTATTAATTTTCTGTTCCAAGTGATCGAGTCATTATTTTTAACTGTTTTCTGTTATTTTAGAAATTTTAGTTATCAATAGTTTTTATGAATGTTATTTTAAAATATGATACAAATCAAATGTATAGCCTTTTTTAAGATTATGAATCTTACACGTATGAATCATTGCAGGCTCTAGGTTATGGATTTTTAGGATTGTGTTACACCTCTAAATTATCGGGGCTGTCATTTTAAAATGATTTGTCTACTTAGTTCAATCTAGTTTTTGTTTTGTGTCAATAAAATATACTATAATAGTTTATCTGAATTTACAAAAGATATTAAGCATATTATTTTTTTCGAACATAGTTTTTAGTATTACCATTAAGCTAGCAACACAAGTGGCAGTACTTTTGCTTATTTAACTAAAGATGTCATAATAACTGAAATTAATTAAAATGTTTACAAAATACTGAAATTATTGTGACTGATTTTCTCGAATTTTATGACAATTTTTTTTGTTTTCTTAATTTCTTTATTACAATGTTTTCAGAACCGAATGAGACGTCGAACCGGACGCATTACTGGTTTGGTGCTCGGACCGGTCGGACCGGTTGGACACTATTTTATTTAGTTAAATATAAGTAATTTATATATGATTTATACATATATTTTATAGTTATATATAAAACTTAACTATATTTGTATATCCAACATATTATTTTATAGTTTAACACTCTGTTTTTACCCATTAAAATAAAAAAAATAAAAAAAATTCAAAAAGTGGTCCGAACCGATCCAGTTTCCCGGTCCGAACACCGGTTCAGGAAGAACCGGCCAGTTTGACCCCTGAAAAACGATTCTTAGCGAACCGGACCGGCCACTGGACCGATCCCCGGTCGGACTGGTCGGTCCGATCCGGTCACGAAAACACTACTTTATTACCTTTTAGTTTCTTTTTAATTACTTTATGTTTTTTATTTTATTATTTTTTGGTGTTTTTAAATTTCTGTTATACAAATTAATCTTAGTCAAAACAAATAGGCTGTGACATAGGTTTGGAGAGTAAAAACCAACTACAACGCACATGGTTAATCTCTAGCTATTTATAATAGTGATTTTACACCTAACATTTCAAATAATTTTGATAAATTTTATTGGATTTTGTCGAATAAAGTGACACAAATCGAGAAAACCTTAAACAGCTTTGCCAAATAGTAGATTACGCGCATGGTTTTTGTATTTGTAAGCACCGAAGGGTTGACCTGGAAAATATTTTTTTTATGTGTGAGTTTCACGTTGATTGAAGATAATATTTTTTTTATAATATTTAAAAACCACCATGAAAAATTCAAAGATGTAGAAGCCGTGTAAATATTGCAAATATAATCACTTACTTAACCAAAAGTTCATACTTATATATACTTAATAATATTAGAGATAAAAGAAACAAATACAATTAAGACACACATACATATGTATCTAACATAATCATGTAAATTGTGCAAATAAACACTAGTGATAAATCAATCACTACGTTAATGATTCTTCGTCACATGTTCAAGAATACATTTAAGACGTTTGTTGTATTGAAATGGTTGCTCTAATGGTACTAGGTGTCCTGCATCCTTTATCCACTCCAATGATGTTTTACCGCCCAAGCGCCTATATGTGATATAACATAGCTACAGTATTAGACTATATAACATATTCATAACCCTAATGATTATTTACTATATAACGAGTTATGTATACGCAATTCATATAATTAATTAATATATTGATATACACAAAGGGGATAGAGACTTACATTTTCATGGTCATAGCAAGGTCAAGATCGAAGATCTTGTCATCATCTCCCCATACCATATGTATCTCCTACCACAAAGTTAAAACATAACTTATAGGTAATGAATAAAGTGTACTTTTCATATGATATAGTTTATTTATTTAAAAGTAACTTTTGAGGATTAAGTAAATAAATCATGTTACCTGTGGGTAGTTGGTATATGAGGATGCATCTTTGTTAGAAACGACTAAATCCTCTAACAACTCATTTCTTTCTTTTCTATTGCTAAACATTATCTGCGTGCATATTACATAAAAGATAACATCATTATTTTAATTATAGTACGATTTTGAGATTGAAATTCATCTAAACAAGTATGTTATATTTGATTTTGTATATGAAAACAATTGAAATTCTACATATCTCTTTATATTATTACTTAAAAGATTAAAGATAGGTGTATCCAAAGAAAAATCCTCATGTTAGATGGTATATTCTTCTCATCAATTGATGAGGGTTTGGTGACGTAACAAATATTAAATACGAGTATATTAAGTATCGGTAAAAAAAACTTATATGCATGTGCAAGTATTTTTTTTTTCATTATAAATAAAACCTATACATATATAAGAAATCTCATTGAAGTAAGAGAATGTAAATGTTGGAAATTATATACGTGATAGAAATCATTGAATGGTGTAGTCTCCAACCAAAACTTAATGGATAAAAATATAAAATGCAGTGTGATGATTTTTAAAAGTATAATAGAGAGAGTGTACGCTGATAAAGAAAAAGAAAAACGATGTGATGAAAAATAAACACTTTACCTCAAGAAAATCTCGATAAATGAAATCGGGAAGCCACGGGACCTTATGAAAGCCAATGGAAAGCATCCTCTTCAAACCCTCTATCGTTTCGGGCATCAATAGGTCAGACCATCTCGTTATACCTAGATGCTTATACGAGTCTTGGCTAATGGATTCGGTCAACTCCACGACGGTTCCTGACGCGACCACAGACTTGACCAACTCGGGGTACAACATAGCCATCTTGAACCCAACCATCCCCCCATAACTTAACCCCACAAGTGTCACCTTCTCCACTTTTAGTTTCCCCAATCCCTTAGCCACAAACTCGGCCTGAAAACTCGCTGATCTCTCGTTTCTATTGGTGATCGAGCCACCAAAGAACAAGAAGTCAGGCACGTAGACCGTGTAGTCCCGGGTCAAGGCCAAAACTTGTAAAAACCATGTAAAAATTCCATCCAAGGCGAAAGAATGAAGGAGTAATACTGCAGGCTTGGTAGGCGGAACGTACATAATATTATGATCATTTTTCATGACGGTTTCTTTTGGAACCCAAATGTTCATCGAGGTTCCGGGCTCTATTTCTATGGTTTGTGGTGTTAATCCGGCTAGCTTCACTACTCCATGGATCAGAGGTGTTAGCATCACAATTGTATTTCCCATTTGATTATTTGATTATTTGTTTTGAATGTTTCATAGCCAATGTGATTATATAAAGGATTGAAAGAGATAGTGTTAATTTTGGCACGTGTGCTGTCCCCCTATTATTGACTTTTGTGGCTGAGAAAATTATACCAACGTAGCGGCCTTCGGTGCGGCGAATGTGCAGAAAACTAGAAGATTAATTATTGTGTAAATTTAGATGAATTTAATTATTTTGCTTAAATATTTCATTGACTTTCTCAAAAGAGAAACTAGAATCACAACTTAAGATAATATTATTATCAAATCCGTATTTTTAATGTTAATTTCGATAGCACAAATTATACAAATGATAAACACTTATATAGCAATGATTTATTAATCATACTAGATTACTATTATGTGTATTTCACAAATCAATAAACAAAATGTTAAGTAGGTAATAACTTAAATTTATTGAGTATAAACTGACTTTTTAAGATATGAACATTAAAATTACGTATGAGTAAATACTATAAATAATAAAATAAAGAGTAAGTTTTTGGAAAATGTTTTAAAGTTTTTTGGTTTTTGTCAAAAATATAATCATAACTAACTATTTTTAAAAAGAGAAAACTACATAAATGGTCCCTATGGTTTAACCAAATTACATGTTTGATCCCCAAACTTTAAAAATTACAAAGATAGTCAGAAATTACGTATGAACACTCGTTATGGTGTTCAACACCGGTAAATGAAACAAATATCATATTATACCTATGGTCAAACCTACATATATGTAAGCAATTAAAAAATAGTTACTAAGAATGTCTTCACAATTACATTAGAATGATCAAACTTATGTATATGTAGAAAGTTAAATAAAAAATGACATGGCTGCAGTTACATTAAACTCAAGACGCTTACATACACATAAATCACAGTTTAAAAGGAAACAAAAATGATTCATGATCAAAACCAATAAAAACAAATTAAGAAATACCTTGACTCTCATCACAAGTAAGATATATAATTACATCTACTTGTTTCATAACTGATGGGATGGATGTTGTAGAATTGGCTAGTTCTAATTCATAACTGATGGGATGAATGTTGTAGGATGAAAATGAATCAATAATAGAAGATTAAACAATAAACCATTACCTTCTTGATATATAATGGTCGGATGCTTGAAAATTTCCAAGAAATTTGTTATGAAGTTCAAATTCACCAAAACTAGGAAGAAAAAAAACAAGAAATAAACGACCAGTTGAAAAAGAAGAAAAGAATCGTTGGTTTTAAAAGTATTCAAAATTTGTTCACCAGTAAAATAAGGAATATGAGTCAACCATTAATATTTACTAAAAATAAAATACACAAACAATTACTAAAACCACCCTTGGAAATAAAAGATATAAATAATAATGAAAATTTTGATTGTCTAGTATTGACTTTCGTAGTTTTCTCAAAATTATATGGTTTTCTTGGGATCCTAAGAAAACCATCATCCATCAATCATATAAATTCTAATTAAATTTTTATTTGTTTTATCAAAAGAGTATATTTGTAAAATTACATAATCTTATATTTGGTAGATTTATCTCCAGATTGGAATACCTTTATTTTATTATTTTATTATAATCTTCATATTAAAAGAGATAAAATCTCCTCAATCAAACAACTCATACTCTTAGTTTCCAAAACCCTAATTTTCTTAATCTTCTAATAGCAATTTCTCATGAAGGAAATTAGTTTAAGAAAGGGAAAGATGAGGCTCTCGTAAGAATTAAATCGGGTTCTCTATGTATGCAACTCGCCATTCCCCATCACATCCGGAGAGATACGTACCAGAATCAATAAGGATACGTGTGCATCGTCTTTGTAGTCTACAAAGACATCTACGATATTAAAATAAGAGTCAATCAATTTATGGGTTGAACATAATGAATTGTACTTGATGGTGTTTATTATCAGTATGTGAGGATGATTAAGAAGTTTGATTAGGCGAAGAAAAAGGAGGAACTAGATAAGCTTCAAGAGAAGTATGGTGTTGCTTTTGAATATCTCAAGTGACTTAGTAAATTATAAGGTTTTTTACTGTTTAATCAGAATGCATATGATTGTAAAATTTTGAAATTTATGAATTTCAATAACATAATCTTCTGTAATGAAAAAACCCGTTAAAAATTATTATCTGTATGTAACTTGGGTTACATATACGTAAGTCATTTTTTTCTTTTATTCTTTGATTGTCGTTTACTTTTTTCAATAAAAGCTACTTATATGTAACTCCAGTTATTCATACATATATGTAATATATATTAGTTAGATATATAAAACTTTAATTTTCTTAAAGGTTTATTTTTAAATTTTATATTTGGATTTTACATCATATTACATATATACTAGTTAAATACATTCATTTTTGGCTTCTTCTTCTTCTTTCGTATAGTGGATTGCTTACGTATATGTAAACAAGTGTAATTACACATGTAAAAATGCTTACATATACATAAGCCTTCCTACACAAAGGTAATCATATATGTAAACATGTTTAAAGGTACGTAAGTGTATATGTGCACATGTTTACGCATACGTAAGCATGTAGTTAATTATTGAAAATGTGAAAATACTATGAGATGTTTACATACATGTAAGCATGTACTTAATTATCTAAGATTACAAAAAGAATATTATCGAATGTTTACATATACGTAAGCATGTAATTATTACTAAAAATGTGTAAAATAATATTATCGCTCTACCAACATACCAAATATTAGTATTGATTTTGAATGAATGCATTTAATTAAAAATAAGTTGAATTATGTTTAATTGTGAAGAGAGAGAGCAAGAGAGAGAGAGAGAGAGAGAGAGAGAGAAAGAGAAATAGAGAAAGAGAGATTTAAGGGATGTTATGTAACACCCGGTTATTTTAAAAAGACAAGACATGAAGAATAAAAGAAGGAAAAGCAATAGAGTCCAAGTAGAAGGACTAAAAGTGTCCAAAAGGACAAATCTTTCAAAAGTTGGTGTAAAGGTGGGCATGGCCGCCCACCCTCACTTCACATCACCATTTTCTTCGGTTTTAGAGAGAGGGAGCAGGGGAAACTTTCTGCTGAAGAAGAAGAGAAGTCGAATTTAAGGTAAGAATTCGTGGTGTTTAAATGTTTATGATGGGTTTTATCCCGGTTATATGCTTATGTGCTTATGTGGTTGTGTATGTGCTCGGGTGTGGGTGTTTGGGTTGTTTTTAGGTGTTTGAACTCAATTGCAAGCGGGTTAGAAAGGAAGAAATACCCAAGTTGCACAGATGAGTTCTAGACCCCGGTTTTTACTTGTTTTAAAATATCTTTTGGGGCTGAAAATGTATTAAACGATTTTTTTAAATGGTTATGTATGTATACCCGTATGTAATATGCATGATTAGAATAGCCATATTAAGCTTAGAACAAATAGGTTTGATGATTGGGTTTGAAAACAGAATAGAAACATGTTACACAGGAGGTCCATGTGCCTAGATAAGGCTCATGCGCCTGAAAATGCCTTAGAAGGATTTAAGTATAATCCATGCGCCTGAACAGTAGCCCATGCGCCTAAGTTTACCTTAGAAATATTTAAGTACAGCCCATGCGTCTGAACAGTGGTCCATGCGCCTAGAAATATTAGTCGGACGACTAAGTGTAGGGCCAAGCGCCCCAATAGTGCCCATGCGCCCAAGTGGCTCATGCGCTTAAGTGTCCATGCGTCCGAATAACTCATGCGCCTAAGTGTTCATACGCACGAATAGTGTCCATACGCCTGAATAGTTCATGCGCATAAGTGATAAAATGATTAAGTGTTGGCTGATGCGCCTACATAGTGACGAAGCGCCCAAACAGGGCTCATACCCCTGAATAGTGCCAAAGCGCCTAAGCACTTAGAAAATTTTGCAGAATTTTCTGGGAATCTGTGCTTTTAGGGTTTTGATCGACGTTGACTAGGGCTTATTTATGATGATGTTTCATGCATGGTTATGATTGTTCCTTGTTATTATTATTGCTATTATTATTATTACTTATAGTATGTGACTTTACGTGGTATGTTATTATCGTAACGTAAAATATATCGTAATAATAAAGAGAAAGAGCAATAAAGAAAAGAAGAGGAACATTAATAAAAATATTAACAAGTCTTACAAGCTTACAGGAGGTGCACGACCATGTTGTCGTTAGCTCAACTTGTCACACCCCAACCTTGACGGCGGAAACGTCAAGGAGTGAGAGTTAGATCGTTCACAGCCACATAACACTATTAATAACCCAAATATATATATATATATATATATATATATATAATATATATATATATATATATATATATATATATATATATATATATTAATCGTAAGTCCTAATTGCACCATTACAATCATAAGTCTCAAAGAAATTAAAAAGCATAACATAAGATGTAACAAGTCATTTTATTTCCTTTATTTAACTAGGTCCATTCCTAGATGTGTAAGCTTCAAAGAGTAGAAATCAAGCTTGAGTATTTCCTGAAACATGTTAAAAATAAAAGGTCAACAATAATGTTGGTGAGATTTTCGTAGTTTGCAATACATAAGTATATAAAAGATGGTAATTCATGTTGTAAGTAAGAGAGCACAGTAAACTAGGGATGTAAGATAAAATGCACAATCAAACCTTGACAAAGTTTTACAAGTCTCAAACGTTTACAAGCATATACAATTAGCTAAGTGTACTTGGATCAACCAGAAGACTTGTCAGGCCCATAGATCTATGACGTCACAGGCTAGCAATAGTTAATGATTGTACATATAATTCGACATTACATGGTAGCTACAAAGTTCAACTAACCACAACACACAAGTAAATTGCCATAAGTTTACAAGAATCAAACGTTCACAAGTGCAATATTTATAAAGTAACATGTTTCACCCCAAAGTCTGAAAATATGAAAAAGGAGTATAGAAATACTTACATTATCAAATGTATATAAATGACGATTAATAAGAATAATAAACAATAATTCCAACGAAGTTCTTCTCAAGGTACCTAAGTGTGAATATATTTACAAGATTTAGATTAATGATTTAACATGATCTAGGGTTTCGATGGGAATTTGGGGGTTTTAATATTTAGATAACGTTAGTTAGTAAGATCTTATATATATTTTAGTCCAAGAACAATATCATGTATGAAATTTTAAAGGAATTAAATCCTTTATAACAATTTTGTGAATTTAACTTATAAAATATATAATTTCTATAGTAATCATGATTAAACCATAAATATAAAATGTTTAGTGTCCAAATGATAATTAAATGATTTAAAAGAAAAATATTATATAAAGTCTATTTTACATGATTAAACTAGGCAAAATATTTGTTAATATTATTTTATAAGAAAATTGTTAAGGTGTTTATGATAATAAATTTATAGAAAAATAATGGGATAGCTTTAAAAATAAACAAAGTTTACAAAACTATTTTTTATAATTTTCAAAAAATTTTATATATATTTTAAAGCTGAAAAAGCCAAAAAAAATATATTGGAGGTCGCCGGGTTCGAACCCGGGACCTCCAGTATAGAATGTGAGTGGGGAACCAGTGAACCAAAGGCAGATGCCGCGACATGAAACAGCTTCTAATTCTTAAAAACGAACCTTAAGCA
The DNA here is from genome assembly GCA_025506515.1 of Flaveria trinervia. Classification (NCBI taxonomy): domain Eukaryota; kingdom Viridiplantae; phylum Streptophyta; class Magnoliopsida; order Asterales; family Asteraceae; genus Flaveria; species Flaveria trinervia. The sequence goes on from CM046453.1 coordinate 12,120,651, forward strand.
AATCCTCAAATCCTCAAATCACATAAATCCTAGAATCAACCATGAGCAAATTGAAGTTTAATTTGATTCGGATTGCAACAATAATCATGGGGCTTTTGTTCCCCACATGATTTCGAGTATGTGTGTGTATGAAATTACCTGGTATCGAAGCTTGCAACGTAAAGTATGCTGAAGAACAAGCCGCGACGGAGTTTGGACTCAATTCGTGTGCAAATGCTTATGGAAATCAAATTAACTTCGTGAGTAGTTTCGTATGGTGATAAGGATTAAAAGCCCTCTAAACATTTCACGTTTTGAAGTTTCGAAAGTGGTGTTCGAGTGCATAGCAAATCGCGATGAAAAGAGTAATCGAAGGAGATGTTTGTGTGGGTTTGAGGTGGAATTGAGAGTGTAGATAGATCAGGGATTGTTAAAGAGTTCACTATGATTGATTAATTGAGTTATTATTGATTCTTTATGGCTCAACGGTTCGAGATTAAAAGCTTTCGGTTACCCATTCGATTGGGTGGTAGCCGACATTTAATCCTCATTTATTAGCTGCTTTAAGGTTCGAATCACGCACAAAAAACAATTTGAAATGGTTTTGGGCTTCGAAATCGTGTAGTTTTGGTGTTTTAAAGTTTGCCGGAGCCACAGCCGGTGGTGGCCGGAGGGCCGGCCGGAGAAACGCGAAAGGAAAAAGGGGGGGGGGGTTTGGGATTTAACAATTTACACATTTAGTCCCTTCAATTTCGTTTTTATTAATTTATGCTCAAAACAACATTTAAAGTTTATTAGATTGACAAAACCTCCCCCTTAACTTCCTTGATTTAAGTTTTAATTCACTTACAACTTATTACTTATCTAACTTTTATTAGTTATTATTCCTATTATTATTATTATTATTATTATATTATTATTATTATTATTACTATTATTAGTATTATTAATAACATAATTATTAATACTTTTATAATTAGTTATTATTATTATCATCATCATTATTATTATTATTATTATTATATTATTATTATTAGTGTTATTGATAATATAATTATTATTAATTAGTTATTATTATGATGTTCAATTAAATAGTTAAAATATTAACTTTCAAACTAAAGATTTAAAGAAAACAAATATGAAGAGCACTCATAGTTATACTAATGACAACAATGGCCTTACAAGGTTATAATAAAGCTAATTTTTTTATTAACCAAAATTACATGATGTTACAGTCTCCCCAACTTAAAAGAATTTCGTCCCGAAATTAAAAAATGAACTAAGCAAACAAATGCGGGTATCTTACCTTCATATGATCCTCACGCTCCCAAGTGAACTCAACCCCACACTTGTTCTCCCAACGAACCTGGACGATTGGAGTAGTTATGGTTCTCGTCTTCTTCATAATACGATCCATGATTTCAACAGGTTTCTCAACAAAGTGCAATGCATCGTCGATCTGGATGTCTTCCAATGGAACATGCAGACTCTCGTCGGCCAAACACTTTCTCAAATTTGAGACATGGAACACAGGATGAACTCCACTAAGATCGGAAGGTAGTTCCAGTTTATAAGCTACTTTCCCAATCCTTTTCAAGATTTTGAAAGGTCCTACAAATCTTGGAGCTAGTTTACCCTTCTTTCCAAAGCGAACAACACCTTTCCATGGTGAAACTTTAAGAAGAACCATGTCGCCAACTTGGAACTCCAATGGCTTACGACGCTTATTGGCGTAACTCTTTTGTCGACTTCTTGCCACTTTAAGGTTCTTGCGGATTATGAAGACTTTATCGGTCGTTTCTTGCATAAGTTCAGGACCAGTGATGAAATTTTCACCAACGTCAGTCCAGCAAATCGGTGATCGGCATTTACGACCATACAAAGCCTCGAATGGTGCCATCTTGATACTTGAGTGATAACTATTGTTATACGAAAATTCCGCGAGCGGTAAATGCGTATCTCAATCACTACCAAAGTCAAGGACACAAAGACGCAGCATATCCTCGAGGGTTTGGATTGTTCGTTCGGTTTGACCATTGGTTTGAGGATGGTAAGCCGTACTTAAATCCAATTGAGTACCCAAGAGTTCTTGCATCGAAGACCAAAAGTGTGAAGTGAAGCGACCATCTCGATCGGAAATAATGTGTAAAGGCATGCCATGACGACTCACAATTTCGTCAATATAGATGCGAGCCAACCTTGAGACTTTGTATATTTCTCGTATGGGTATGAAATGTGCCGTCTTGGTCAAACGGTCAACAATGACCCATTTCTATCATGTCCACGAGGAGTACGAGGTAACTTGGTTATGAAATCCATGGATATATGTTCTCATTTCCACATAGGGATTTCAGGTTGCTCAAGTAAACCACTTGGTCGTTGATGCTCGGCCTTGACTCTTGCACACGTGAGACACTTGGAAACATAAGATGCGATATCCTTCTTCATTCCAGGCCACCAATATTGGCCACGCAGGTCCATGTACATCTTATCGGAGCCAGGATGAATGGAATATCGGGTTTGATGAGCTTCGTTCATAATGAAGTGCCGAAGGTTATCACGATTCGGAATCCAAAGTCGATTCAAAAAGTAACACATGCCATTTGGTTTTGTCTCCAGTTGTGACCGAACGTTAGGCATCAAATCTTCATCTTTCCCTTCGTCGGTTAGTGCCGCTTGTTGAGCCTCGCGAAGGCACAACTCGAGGTCACTATCGATCCTTATGTTTTGAAGCATGATAGTAGCCTCGTTGACATCCACATGAATCTCGGTATCAAATTCTGCTAGCGTATCAAACCATTGCCTTCGATCTCGAATTTCTTGGAGCGAGACAGTCTTGTTGTGGACCTTGCGACTCAGCGCGTCGGCTACAACATTCGCCTTTCCAGGATGGTAGCGAATGTCGCAGTCATAGTCGCTAATCAACTCGATCCAACGTCTTTGTCTCATGTTGAGATCCTTTTGGTTGAACACGTGTTGGAGACTCTTATGATCGGTGTAGAATATGCATTGTGTCCCATATAGATAGTGTCGCCAAATCTTCAATGCAAAAACCACAGCACCAAGTTCAAGATCGTGAGTCATATAGTTCACTTCATTAACCTTCAATTGCCTCGACGCGTATGCTATAACTTTGCCTCGTTGCATGAGAACACAACCAAGACCTTGATTAGAAGCATCGCAATACACGGTGAAGTCATCGTTCCATAAGGAAGTGTGAGAATACGAGCGTTACACAACTTGCGTTTTAATGTCTCAAAAGCCTCTTCTTGCTCGGGTCCCCATTCAAAGAGTCGATTCTTTGGTTTAGCGCCATTAATAGTGTAGCAATTTTCGAGAAATTCGCTATGAACCTACGGTAATATCCCGCTAAACCCAGAAAAGAACGAACCTCGGTTGGGGTTGTGGGAACACACCAATTCTTCACGGCTTCAATTTTAGCAGGATCAACGTGAATTCCTTGGCTATTCACAACATGCCCTAAGAATTGAACCTCCTCCAACCAAAATTCACACTTGGAAAACTTGGCGTATAATTGCTCTTTCTTCAAAAGTCCAAGGAATGTTGCAAGTGCGTCTCATGATCGATTTTGTCTTGGAATAAATAAGAATGTCATCAATGACCACAATCTCGAATTTGTCCAAATACGATTTACATAATCGATTCATGAGATCCATGAACATGGCAGGTGCATTAGTCAAGCCAAAAGGCATGACCATGAACTCGTAGTCTCCATATCGAGTACGAAAAGCGGTATTTGGAATGTCATCATCATGAACATGTAGTTGATGATACCCGGAACGTAGATCGATCTTTGAGAATTAAGTTGCTCCTTGACGTTGATCGAAGAGATCATCGATTCGAGGAAGAGGGTATCGGTTTTTGATAGTAAGCTTGTTGAGTTCTCGGTAATCAATGCACATACGAAATGAACCATCCTTCTTCTTCACAAACAGTATAGGTGCACCCCACGGTAATGAACTAGGGCGAATGAAACCCTTATCGGTCAACTCTTGCAGTTGACTAGCGAGTTCTTGCATTTCAGACGGTGCAAGACGATAAGGCGATTTAGCCACGAGGTTTGCACCAGGGATTAAGTCAATCTTGAACTCAACTTCTCGCATGGGAGGCAGCCCTTTAAGATCCTCGGGAAAAACCTCGGGAAAGTCCCGCACGACAGGAATGTCTTTCAACTCCTTACCCTTGGCTTTGGTATTAACTACATATGCCATGAAAGCCATGTAGTTTTTACTTAAGCACTTGCGGGCCTTGATGCAAGACATGAGTTTGAGTCTTTGGGATGATTTCTCCCCAAATACCTTCAAAGTATCACCAGTCGGTAAAGGAATTCGGATACACTTCTCGAAGCATAAATTTCCGCATGATGTTTGGCTAACCAATCCATACCAATGATAACATCAAAGCTTCCCAATTCATAGGAACAAGGTCGACGAAGAACTCGTGTTCGTTAAGGCTTAAGGTGTAGTCATGTATTACGACGTCAACAACGATAGATTTTCCATCGGCGACTTTGACCGTGAAAGATCCTTCTAGATTAACACGCGGTTTAGAAAGTATAGGCTCGAATTCCAGGGACACGAAACTCCTATCGGCACCCGAATCAAACAATACGGAAGCATAATGACTATTTAAGATACATACCTCTTTGGTAAAAACCTATTATTGGTATGATGAACATAGATAGGAATTTTTACAAGACAAGAAAGGACTAAAAGAAGTTCAACAACGTACCATTCACCACGTCGTTTTTGGCTTGTGCTTGGTTGGCATTGATGTTGAAAGCCCTTCCACGAGCCGGTGGCACAGTTCCCGAATTGCGAGGACATTGTGGACGAATATGACCAGGCTCGCCATAGTTATAGCAGATTCGGTTGGTAAGCATGGCAGTGTTGTTTGGTGCACGAAGACAAGTAGCCACCAAATGACCATACTTCCCACACAACGAGCAGACTCAGCATGGGATTTTGCTCGCATGGTGGTACTTGCACGTGTTACACATTGGATATGGACCAGTATAAGCTCTAGCCACGGGGGCTTGATTTGCAACACCATTTGTTTTTTAGGAGCATTAGGTGCGGTCACAGCGTAGTTGCGCGTCGGGGTGAACTTACGCTTCTTGTTTTGGGAAGATGACTCGGCCTTTACTCCTTTGTTGCCTCGGGTGTCACCTTCGCAGTAGACTTGGAACCCTTTGCCGACATCATGCCAGCTCTTATATGATTCTCGGTGAGCTGTGCAGTGATAGTAATCGCCTCCTCCAAAGTTGTGGGCCTACTACCCACCACGACATCTTGATTTTGAGGTGGCACCCCCTTGATAAATTTCTCAATGTTATGGGGCACAGTGTCCACCATGTGTGGTAGAGCATACTCAACTCATGATGCCGGGTGGAATAAGCCAAGTGATTCCCACCATCTTGTTTGAGGTTCCAAAACTCCTCCTCCAGCTTTTCTAACTCGCTCCCTGGGCAGAACTTTTGGATCATGATATCCTTGAATTCTCCCCAGGGCAACGCCATTGCAACCTCAGCTCCACGGTTTCTCTTTTCACTATTCCACCATGTTAGTGCCCGTTGTTGAAGAACACTTGTGGCATAGCGAACCTTGAACTCGTCGGGGCACTCGCTAACAATGAATGTGTTCTCCATACTTTCAAACCACTCGAGAAGTCCAGTGGCTCCTTCTTTTCCACTAAAGTTAGTGGGTTTGCACGAGTTGAAGTGTTTGAAAGTGCAAGTACGATTGTTCCCGTTTTGGTGTTGCTATTCTCTCCATGAGCACCGATTGTTCCCGTTGGTGTTGTTGCTATTAGCCATTAGGGTGCTATTAAGTTCAGCAACCATGGTCGGGATGACGGCACCATTTGCTGGGCGATCATTGCAGCTAGTTTACGACTGGAACTTCCACACTTTCCATGGTGATGAGACATGCTGGATATACAAAGAATGAGTTTGTTACGGGAATGAGGAAAACAAAGGATAATAGTTTAGACAAGGACAAGCTAAGGGTTGTAAGGCACACAGAATTATTCCATTTGGTAACGCATTACCATTTGGAAACGTTGACACGTCAAGGTGACTTGAACCAATTTCCTTAGAAACTTGTGTATATTGACCATAGTTTATCACTCATCACAGAAATCCCCAGGTAAACATGACTAGTCCCGTAGGATTTATGCGAAATGCTTGCCTTAGCCCAAAGGCCTTTTGCCAGGAAATCCAGGATACAGGTGTCTATGTGTCACAAAATATTTCTTAGGTTCATGGAATCAAAACCTTGATGAGATTTATATAGATTAGACATAACGTCTAAAGATCCAAGTCATAAGCATAGGCATAAGATTCCACGTGTGGTCGAGAATAAGATTAAGAAATTTCATGTTCGGGGAGAGTCAAAGAGTCAAAGTTAAGTTTAGGGAGACAAGTAACAATGTTTAGGAAATCCTATGCTAAGGATTAAATTGCACATAAAAAGGTATAGCATTATGTAGCATGCAAACTATATAATTTACAAGATAGAATTCTTGATTCTATAAGGTTCATGCATAATATAGTCTAGGTCACCATTTCTAATAACCTAGATCCCTATAGTTATGGGCTCTGATACCAATCTGTCACACCCCAACCTTGACGGCGGAACATCAAGGAGTGAGAGTTAGATCGTTCACAGCCACATAACACAATTAATAACCCAAATGTATATATTAATCATAAGTCCCAATTGCACCATTACAATCATAAGTCTCAAAGAAATTAAAAGACATAACATAAGATGTAACAAGTCATTTTATTTCCTTTATTTAACTAGGTCCATTCCTAGATGTGTAAACTTCAAAGAGTAGAAATCAAGCTTGAGAATTTCCCCAAACATGTTAAAAATAAAAGGTCAACAATAATGTTGGTGAGATTTCCATAGTTTACAATACATAAGTATATAAAATATGGCAATTCATGTTGTAAGTTAGAGAACAAAGTAAACTAGGGATGTAGGACATAATGCACAATCAAACCTTGACAAAGTTTTACAAGTCTCAAACGTTTACAAGCATATACGATTAGCTAAGTGTACTTGGATCAACCAAGAAGGCTTGTCAGGACCATAAATCTATGACGTCGCCAGGCTAGCAATAGTTAATGATTGTACATATAATTCGGCATTACATGGTAGCTACAATGTTCAACTAACAACAACACACAAGTAAATTGCCATAAGTTCACAAGAATCAAATGTTCACAAGTGCAATGTGTATAAATTAACATGTTTCACCCCAAAGTGTGAAAATATTAAAAGAGGTATAGAAATACTCACATGATCAAATGTATATAAATGACGATTAATAAGAATAATAAGCAATAATTCCAACGAAGTTCTTCACAAGCTACCTAAGTGTGAATATATTTAGAAGATTTAGATTAATGATTTAACATGATCTAGGGTTTCGATGGGAATTTGAGGGTTTTAATATTTAGATAATGTTAGTTAGTAAGATCTTATATATATTTTAGTCCAATAACAATATCATGTATGGAATTTTAAAGGAATTAAATCCTTTATAACAATTTTATGAATTTAACTTATAAAATATATAATTTCTATAGTAATCATGATTAAACCATAAATATAAAATGTTTAGTGTCCAAATAATAATTAAATGATTTAAAAGAAAAATATTATATAAAGTCTATTTTTACATGATTAAACTAGGCAAAATATTTGTTAATATTATTTTATAAGAAAATTGTTAAGGTATTTATGGTGATAAATTTATAGAAAAATAATAGGGTAGTTTAAAAATAAACAAAGTTTACAAAACTATTTTTTATAATTTTCAGAAAATTTTATATATTTTTTAAAGGCTGAAAAAGCCAAAAAAAATATATTGGAGGTCGCCGGGTTCGAACCCGGGACCTCTAATATAGAGTTGGAGTGGGGAACCAGTGAACCAAAGGCAGATGTCGCGACATGAAACAATTTCTAATTCTTAAAAGCGAACCTTAAACAAATCCCTAAATCACATAAACCCTAGAATCATCCATGATCAAATTGAAGTTTAATTTGATTCAGATTGCAACAATAATCATGGGGCTTTTGTTCCCCACATGATTTCGAGTATGTGTGTGTATGAAACTACCCAGTATCAAAGCTTGCAACTTAAAGTATGCTGAAGAACAAGCCGTGACGGAGTTTGGACTCAATTCGTGTGCAAATGCTTATGGAAATCAAATTAACTTCGTGAGTAGTTTCGTATGGTGATATGGATTAAAAGCCCTCTAAAAATTTCATGATTTGAAGTCCCGAAAGTGGTGTTCGAGTGCGTAGAAAATCGCATTGAAAAGAGTAATCGAAGGAGATGTTTGTGTGGGTTTAATGTGGAATTGAGAGTGTAGATAGATCAGGGATTGTTAAACAGTTTACTATGATTGATTAATTGAGTTATTATGGATTCTTTATGGCTCAATGGTTTGAGATTAAAAGCTTTCGGTTACCCATTCGATGGGTGGTAGCCGACGTTTAATCCTCAATTATTAGCTGCATTAAGGTTCGAATCACGCACACGAAACAATTTGAAACGGTTTTGGGCTTAAAAATTGTGTAGTTTTGGCGTTTTAAAGTTTGCCGGAGCCACAGCCGGCGGTGGCCGGAGGGCCGGCCTGAAAAACGCGAAAGGAAAAAGGGGGGGATTGGGATTTAACAATTTACACATTAGTCCCTTCAATTTCGTTTTTATTAATTTATGCTCAAAACAATTTGTAAAGTTTATCAGATTGACAAAACCTCCCCTTAACTTCCTTGATTTAAGTTTTAATTCACTTACAACTTATTACTTATCTAACTTTCATTAGTTTTATTCCTATTATTATTATTACTATTATTAGTATTATTAATAACATAATTATTATTACTTTTATAATTAGTTATTATTATTATTAGCATTATTATTATTATTATTAGTGTTATTGATAATATAAATATTATTAATTAGTTATTATTATGATGTTCAATTAAATACTTAAAATATTAACTTTCAAACTAAAGATTTAAAGAAAACAAATATGATAGCACTCATAGTTATACTAATGACAACAGTGGCCTACAAGGTTATAACAAAGCTAGTTTTTTATTAACCAAAATTACATGATGTTACACAACTGTGTTGCGGGTTAGCTACCCTATTATGCACACAGGACCAATCAATTGAGATTCGCAGGACCTTTGTAGCGTGTCCTGGGTGATTGGGTTGGCGTTGTACACGGTACACAGAACCTTTTCGGGGGATATAGTTGACCCTTTCGAGGGATACAGTTACCCTTTACAGGGATATAGTTGACCCTTCGAGGATACAGTTGACCCTTTCGGGGGATACAGTTAACCCTTTCGAGGGATATAGATGGCCCATCACCCGTTTTCCATCGTGTATATAGTTGGGGTATTGCTCATTGGTCCATACAGAAAGTGAAAGATAAAGATAAAAGTTTACAGAACAGACAAGGCATACAGTAAAGAGAACGAACATTATCTGTTCATATAGTTAATGCGTGCTCGCATATACAGTAAAGAGTTGTATTTTACAGAAAAGAGCATTTTTATATACAACATATAGAAAGTATTTTATTACTTTAAAACTAGAACTCACTCAGTATCGCTGACTTTTATACATTTTCAGTTGGCAGGTAATTATTGCTAAGGATGGCACGAGGGTGAAGCTACTCGGCAGGACAAGACTGATATCTATTCGTATTCTATGTTACTGTTGTTTTGTAATACAGTAAAACACTTCTTTTGTAAAGAGATAAATGATGATGTATTGCTTAACAATAGTGTTTTAAATGAAATGAATGGGTTTTGATAAATCATTTCCACTGCTTATGTTTGTATAAATATAATGCGTAGTGTTTTAATTGCTGTGATTGACCAACTGTGAGGTTTCCAGGAACGGGGCCTTACAAGTTGGTACCAGAGCCAAGTTTAAGAGAATTGGGTTAAATAAACTTTTAAAACCTAAACTTAAACTAAAAATAGGACAAATGGAGGGATGTCAGCCCGAGTAGCTACATGCCATCGGTATGTGTTTTCTAAATGTTAACCGGTATTATGTACGCATGATATTTGATTATGTGCTCTTAGTATATTTAGATACTGATTAAGTCAGGATAGGAGATGCTTGGGGTATGAAGAGTAAAGTAAGTAGCTAATCACAACTGACCACTATAATTAGGGACTTACTATACTTGACATAAACTAAGTGTTACCTTGAATGACCGCATTAGTGTTTGAATCTTATAGTGTGCTTTTAGAGGATGGCTGTCGGTAGATCTTCAAAAGCCTCTCGTGGTGGAGATCATGGTGCTGCTCCGCGACCCAAGAGAGGGAGACCCAGAGTTGAGAAAGTGGTTCATGAAGAACTAGAGACCCCTCATCCGGAGAGTGGCGACGAGAGCACCAATCTGAGAGCCTTAGTAAAGGAGGCTGTGGTGGAAGAGGTTCACAAGGTCATGCAGACGATTCTACCATCTGTGGTGACCGAAGTGATCAAGGCTATGAGGGAAGGGGAAAGAAAGGAGAGAAACAGGTCCTCGGGAGGACGGGAACAACCAGAGCTGGAAACGGTTCTCTCTGATGATGAGGAGGAGGAAGAAGAAGAGCCTGCGCCGGAGGCAACCCGAGGCTACAACTATGGGGCGTTTATGAGATGCAAGCCCCCTACTTTCGATGGGAACGACACTGCTGCAGCTGCTCACCGGTGGGTGAGGGAAATGAAGGCTGTCCTCGATATCAGTGAATGCCATGAAGATCAGAAGGTGAAATTCGCTACCCACTCTTTTATGGACTCGGCTTTGTGCTGGTGGGACAACATTGTCCAAGCCGAGGGTAGCAGGGCCATTGGGAGAATGAGATGGCTTGAACTGAATAAGTTAGTGATTGAGGAATTCTGTCCTCACAGAGAGATGGACAAGGTAGAAAGAGATTTCCTGCAGCTGGAGGCGGGAACGATGACACACCAGCAGTACACCACTAAATTTAATGAAATGGCGCGGCTGGTGCCCGATCAAGTGACACCACTGTCAAGAAAGATTTAAAGATACATCCAGGGGCTGCCGACGGATAGCTGACACCACTTTTAGGTTAGCGGTTGACTTGGTTGGCAGATTGTATGATGAGCGCGAGGTGGTGGTGGCTGAGGTGAATAAGAAGGATGGTGGTGGCCGGAATTGGAATGGCAAACGGTTTGTACATGGTAGAGCCGCTCCAAAGAATAAGGTGGCAAAGGTTGGTGACCGACGTGTGGTCACATCTGGTGCATGGTTGAAGATATGTGGCAAATGTGGAAGGGAGCATACTGGTGAGTGCAGGATGGGGATGAACGTATACTTCAGGTGTGGCCAGCCTGGCCACATCGCTAGAGACTGTAAGAAGCCGAGGGTGGAGAGCTCTGGAGCAGGGAAGAAGAAGCCAGAGGAAGGAGGGAAGAGGGCAAGTGCTAGAGCTTACACTATGACCCGGGAGGAAGCCAGAGCTGATCCCGATGTTGTGTTAGGTATGTTTCTAGTAAACCAAACTTGTGCATCTGTATTGTTTGATTCCGGTGCTAGCAGGAGTTTTATTTCCACTACTTTCTGTGCTAAGTTGCCTGTTAGTAGTAGAATGGTCAGTACACCATTCGATGTAGAAACTGCTATTGGTAAGTCCACTAGAATTACTGGTGTGATAGAGGACTGTGCCATAGAACTAGAAGGTATAGGTTTTTTGCTAGGTTACATGTGATACCCCTAGGTGGATTTGATGTAGTACTAGGGATGGACTGGTTAGCAACCTATGAAGCAAACATCGTGTGTTGCAAGAAGATGATCCGATTGACAGCGCCTGATGGAAATAAGGTGACAGTTTATGGTGATTGAGTCATGACGATCCCGAAAGTGATTTCGATGGCGGTGGTGGGAAGGCGCATGAGGCGTGGATGTAGTGCCTACTTGGCCTACGTAAAGGATGTGGACGCGCCAACACCGCAACCATCTAATGTGCCAGTTGTGTGTGACTTTAAGGACGTATTCCCGGAAGACTTACCCGGCGTGCCATCGAATCACAAGATTGAGTTCCAAATTGATCTGATTCCCGGTGCTCAACCTGTGGCCAAGGCACCGTATCGGTTAGCTCTGACAGAAATGAAAGAACTGATGGAGTAGTTGCAAGAGCTGCTCGATAAGGGGTTCATTAGACAGAGTATCTCTCCCTGGGGGTGCTCCGGTCCTGTTTGTTAAGAAGAAAGACGGTAGTATGAGGATGTGGATTGACTACCGAGAGCTGAACAAGCTGACAGTGAAGAACCGATACCCCTTACCGAGGATTGATGATTTGTTTGATCAGCTTCAGGGTGCCAGTTGGTTTTCAAGGATAGATCTTCAATCTGGTTACCATCAGATGAAAGTGAAGGAGCAGGATATCCCTAAAACAACTTTTTGCACGCGCTACGGTCACTATGAATTACTTGTTATGTCATTTGGTCTGACCAATGCACCAGCTGCTTTTATGGATTTGATGAATCGAGTGTGTCGGCCAATGTTAGATAAATTAGTGATTGTGTTTATTGATGATATCCTGATTTATTCAAAGAGCGAGGAGGAGCATGCTGATCACATTCGAGAGGTGTTAGAGACGTTGAGAAGGGAGAAATTGTATGCAAAATTCTCCAAGTGCGCGTTCTGGTTACGCGAAGTCCAATTCTTAGGTCACGTGATAAATCCCGAGGGGATTATGGTAGACCCTGCTAAGGTGGAGGCTGTGATGCAATGAAAGTCTCCAAAGACGCCATTCGAGATTTTTAGTTTCTTGGGGTTGGCAGGGTATTATCGAAGGTTCATTCAGGACTTTTCCAAGATCGCTTCACCACTGACCAAGTTGACCCGAAAGGATGTAAAGTTTATATGGGGTCAAGCCCAAGAACAGGCGTTCGAGGAGTTAAAAGGTGAGGTTGACTCAAGCTCCAGTCTTGTCATTACCCGAAGGAAGCGAGGATTTGGTGGTATATTCAGATGCTTCTTACTCGGGCTTGGGGTGTGTATTAATGCAGAGAGGGAAGGTTATAGCCTATGCATCCTGAAAGTTGAAAGTTCATGAGGTCAACTACCCTACTTACGACTTGGAGCTAGCAGCCGTGGTCTTTGCACTAAAGATTTGGAGGCACTATCTGTATGGGACGAAGTGCACCATTTTCACGGACCATAAGAGCTTGAAGTACTTCTTCGAACTGAAGGATCTAAACATGAGGCAGAGGTGATGGTTGGAGCTTATAAAGGATTATGATTGCGAGATCCATTACCATCCGGGCAAAGCCAACGTGGTGGCTGATGCTCTTAGCTGGAAGAAGAGGCCCGAGCCAATTCGGGTGAAAACATACTAACTGATCATGACCTCTGATGTAATGAAGCAAGTCAAGGAGTTTCAGGATGAGGCATTAAAAAAAGATCATCTAAACTCTAAAAGAATGAGAGGTCTGGTTGGGGAATTGGGTGAAAACACACTCGGTGTTAAAACTGAATTTGGATGGGTGTGGATTCCTCGTTTCGGGATCTACGTGCGAGGATTTTGGATGAAGCTCACAAGACTCAATACTCCATTCATCCTGGTGCCACAAAGATGTATCAAGACATGAAGAAAGATTATTGGTGGCCGGGTATGAAGCGTGACGTGGTGGAGTATGTGAGTAAGTGCCTTACTTGTTTGTAACTGAAGGCGGAACATCAGAAGCCATATGGGAAGATCCAACCTTTGGATATACCGGAATGGAAGTGCGAGCACATCACCATGGATTTCATTAAGAAGCTGCCACATACTCCGAAAGGGTACCATGCCATATGGGTGATTGTTGACCGTTTAACGAAGAGTGCCCACTTCCTACCGATCCGCGAGACATATTCATCCGAGAGGTTGGCTGACATGTTCATCAAGGAGATTGTAACTCGTTATGGTGTGCCGGTGTCCATTGTGTATGATCGTTACACCCAGTTTACATCTAAATTCTAGAAGAAATTCCACGATGCTATGGGGACGAGGTTACATATTAGCACGGCTTATCATCCCCAAAGTGATGGTCAGTCAGAAAAGACCATTCAGACACTGGAAGACATGCTTCGGGCATGTGTGATTGATTTTGGGGGAAATTGGGTTGACCACTTACCGTTAGCTGAATTCTCGTACAACAATAGCTATCATGCCACCATTGGCATGCCACCATACGAGATGCTATACGGTAGGAGATGCAGAACACCCGTTTGTTGGGGTGATATTGGTTAAAAGGAATTAGGGAGCGTTGAGGTAATCGAGGCTACGACTGAGAAGCTTGAGAAGATTAAAGCCTTCATGAAGGCAGCTAAAGATAGGCAGAAGTCGTATGCCGATAGACGACGCAGACCGATCGAGTTCCAGGTGGGTGATCGGGTTATGTTTAAGGTCTCACCTTGGAAGGGTATTATCCGATTCAGGAAGCGGGGCAAGTTGAGCCCAAGATATATAGGCCCTTTCCGAATCATTGTTCGAGTAGGAGAGGTGGCCTATAGGTTGGAATTACCGGATGAGTTAAGTGGGATTCACCCGACATTCCATGTATCTCATCTGAGAAAGTGCTTAGCCGATGAAGACATGATTGTTCCACTGGAGGATATCGAAGTAGACGAAAGGCTCAATTATGTGGAGCAACCAGTGGCAATCATCGATCATAAAGAGAAGAGGCTGAGAAGTAAAGTGGTTCCTCTTGTGCGTGTATAGTGGAAGCACAGGAAGGGATCCGAGTCTACATGGGAGACTGAGGAGGAGATGAGGCAGCATTATCCTCATCTGTTCGAGGAATAACAGGTTTTGGGGATGAAACCTATATAAGGGGGTGGACTTGTAACATCCGGTTATTTTAAAAAGATAAGACATGAAGAATAAAATAAGAAAAAGCAATAGAGTCCAAGTGGAAGGACTAAAAGTGTCCAAAAGGACAAATCTTTCAAAAGTTGGTGTAAAGGTGGGCATGGCCGCCCACCCTCACTTCACATCCACATTTTCTCCGGTTTTAGAGAGAGGGAGCAGGGGAAACTTTCGGCTGAAGAAGAAGAAGAGAAGTTGAATTCAAGGTAAGAATTCGTGGTTTTTAAATGATTATGATGAGTTTTATCTCGGTTATATGCTTCTGTGCTTATGTGGTTGTGTATGTGCTCGGGTGTGGGTGTTTGGTGTTGTTTTTAGGTGTTTGAACTCAATTGCAAGCGGGTTAGAAAGGAAGAAACACCAAGTTGCACAGGTGAGTTCTACACCCAGGTCTTTACTTGTTTTATAATATCTTTTGGGGCTGAAAATGTATTAAATGATTTTTTTAAATGGTTATGTATGTATAACCGTATGTAATGTGCATGATTGGATGTTAATTCTTGAATGCTTTAGTTATTCATGTTTATAATAGCCATGTTAAGCTTAGAACAGATGGGTTTGATGATTGGGTTTGAAAACAGACTAAAAACATGTTACAAAGGAGGTCCATGCGCCTAGATAAGGCTCATGCACCTGAAAATGCCTTAGAAAGATTTAAGTGTAATCCATGCGCCTGAACAGTAGCCCATGCACCTAAGATTACCTTAGAAATGTTTAGGTACATCCCATGCGCTTGAACAGTGGTCCATGCGCCTAGAAATATTAGTCAGACGACTAAGTGTAGGGCCATGCACCCCAATAGTGCCCATGCGCCCAAGTGGCTCATGCGCTTAAGTGTCCATGCGTCCGAATAACTCATGCGCCTAAGTGTTCATACACACGAACAGTGCCATGCACCTGAATAGTTCATGTGCCTAAGTGATAAAATGATGAAGTGTTGGCTGATGCGCCTACATAGTGACGAAGCGCCCAAACAGGGCTCATGCGTCTGAATAGTGCCAAAGCGCCTAAGCACTTAGAAATTTTTACATAATTTTCTGGGAATCTATGCTTTTAGGGTTTTGACCGAGGTTGACTAGAGCTTATTTATGATGATGTTTCATGCATGGTTATGATTGTTCCTTGTTATTATTATTGCTATTATTATTATTATTATTACTTATAGTATGTGACTTTACGTGGTATGTTATTATCGTAACGTAAAGTATATGGTAATAATAAAGAGAAAGAGCAATAAAGAAAAGAAGAGGAACATTAATAAAAATGTTGACAAGTCTTGCAAGCTTACAATAGGTACACGACCATGTTGTCGTTAGCTCAACTGTGCTGCAGGTTAGCTACCCTATTATGCACATACGGCCAATCAATTGAGATTGGTAGGACCTTTGTAGCGTGTCCTGGGTGATTGGGTTGACCTTGTACACAGTACACAGAACCCTTTTGGGGGATATAGTTGACCCTTTCGAGGGATACAGTTGACCCTTTTGGGGGATATAGTTGACCCTTTCGAGGGATACAGTTTACCCTTTCGGGAGATACAATTGACCCTTTCGAGGGATATAGATGGCCCATCACCCGTTTTCCACTGCCCATATAGTTGAGGTATTGCTCATTGGTCCATACAGAAAGTGAAAGATAAAGATAAAAGTTTACAGAACAGACAAGGCATACAGTAAAGAGAACGAACATTATATGTTCATATACTTAATGCGTGCTCGCATATACAGTACAGAGTTGTATTTTACAAAAAAGAGTATTTTCATATAAAACATATAGAAAGTATTTTATTACTTTAAAACTAGAACTCACTGAGCAACGCTGACTTTTATACATTTTCAGTTGGTAGGTTATTATTGCTGAGGATGACACGAGGGTGAAGCTACTCGGCAGGGCAAGGCTGACATCCATTCATATTCTATGTTACTGTTGTTTTGTAATACAGTAAAACACTTCTTTTGTAAAGAGATAAATGATGATGTATTGCTTAACAACAATGTTTTAAATGAAATGAATGGTTTTTGATAAATCATTTCCACTGTTTAAGTTTGTATAATTATAATGCGTAGTGTTTTAACTGCTGTGCTGGACCAACTGTGAGGTTTCCGGGAACAGGGCCTTACATGTTAGTTGTTTATAAATTTAAAATTAGAATCTACCTATTATACCCTTGAAGCATTAATTAAATCAATTATCTATTAAATATTTATAAATGTGCCATTGATTGATATTAACCATTGATAAATTTTGATCAATGGTTTAAAAGTAGTTTTCTTGGTTTTCATATATATATATATATATATATATATATATATATATTATATATATATATATATATATATATATATATAATATATATATATAAAGAAAACCAAGAAAACTACTTTTAAACCATTGATAAATTTTGATCAATGTAGTTTTCTTGGTTTTCTTATATATATATATATATGTATATATATATGTATATATATATATATGTATATATATATATACACACACACACACACACACACACACACACACTAGGCTAAAGTCCCATGAAAGTTATAATGTTGTTGATAATATTTTGTATATCGACTTTTATGTATAATTTTTAACGTTAGCTATATCTAATATTAGTAGGTTTTCTCTATAATATTTATACATCTAAATAGTATATAATATGGAATGTAATAAATTTATAAATAAGAACTTTAGCTAATAAACAAATTAAATTAAACATGAAAGACAATATTTCAAATTCATAAACATCCAAAAAGTTATTTGTATACAACATTTTGTGTTTTGTTAGTTATTTTTCCCTCATTATCTAATATTAATAATTTTAAGATCTATCTACTTTTAACTCGAGATAATACAACATAGAGCTGATCATTATCCTTGTTTAAAAAAACTAACTTTGGATATCGATTTTTATTATCACTTGTTTTATTGTCATTGCATAAAATACTGATAATAACAACTGTCTTCTTAGAAATTTAAAAAAAAATTCTTTTGTCTGAAAGTGTCAAAACAACTGTGGAATAAAAATATGGTTTTCAATATTAATTGCAGATACATCAAAACAATTTGGTCCCCTTGAAGCAGTTATTTGGTCCCCTTTTGCATTCTCCCGAATGCTCCATCCCGCATTTACACATCTATTCGACCCCGCACTCGGTGTGACCACACGACGGTCATTCCCACGTGCGCGCTTATTATTCGTTGGGACACCACCCCGTCGAGTCCTCTTCCCACTCCAGTTCCAGTCTCCATCACCCTCCTCATTGTCTTTAGCCACCACCACTACAGTTCTCTCATTGTACAACCTTCCTGCCAAATCGACTGCCTACCTAAACGTGCTTGGTCGGGAAATGATCATGTGCCTGCGGATATCCACCGGCAATCCCTGAATATACCTCTTGATCTTTCGCGAAAGAGGTGTCACCTAATCCGGCACCAACCATGCCATTTCGTTGAATTTGGTGGTGTACAGCTGATGCATCATTGTTCCCGCCTCCAGTTGCAGGAACTCTCTTTCAACCTTGTCCATCTCACGGTGAGGACAGAACTCCTCAATCACCAGCCTTTTCAACTCTTATCATCTCATCCTTCCGATAGCCCGACTACCCTCAGCTTGGACTATATTGTCCCACTAGCACAAAGCTGAGTCCACGAAAGAGTGGGCATCAAACTTCACCTTCTACTCTTCTCGGCACTCGCTGATATTTAGAACAACTTCCATTTCCCTCACCCATTAGTGAGCAGCGGCAGCAGTGCCATTACCATCAAAAGTAAGGGGCTTGCATAGTTGAAATGCCCTGTAGTTACAGCCTTGTGCCGCCTCCGGCACAGGCTCTTCTTCTTCCTCTTCTTCCTCATTAGAGAAAACTGTTTCAGCCTCTTGCGTTTCCTGGCCTCCCTAGGACCTGTTCCTCTCTTCCCTATCCCCTTCCCGTACAGCCTTGATAACTTCGGTCACCACAGATGGTAAGATCGTCTGCATGACCCGACAAACTTCCTCAACAACAGCCTCCTTTACCGAGGCTCTCTGATTGGCATTCTCATCACCGCCCTCCGGACGAGGGGTCTTGGGTTCTTCATGAACCACCTTTTCCACTCTATGTCTTCCTCTTTTGGGTCACGGTTCAGCACCATGACTTCCACCACGTGAAGCTTTCGAAGATCTACCACCGGCCATTCACACGCAAACTGAAAGATTTAAACACCAACATGGTCATTCAAGGGAACAACTTAGTTTATGTCAAGTATAGTAAGTCCCTAATTACAGTGGCCAGTTGTGATTAGCCACTTACTTTATTCTTCATACCCCAAGCATTACCTATCCTGACTACATCAGTATCTAAATCTACCAGCAACACATAAACCACATAACATGCGCACATAATACCGGTTAACATTAAGAAAATACCTAATGGCACGCAGCTACTCAGATTGACATCCCTTCCCTTCCGTCCCATTTTCAATTTAAGTTTAGGTTTATTTTGAAAATTTTACCCGTTTCACTTAAACTTTGGCTCTGATACCAACTTGTAAATCCCGTTCCCGGGACGCTTACAGCTGGTCGATCATCGCACATAAAACATATAATTTTACTTTTAACGTTCATAAAACATTGCAGCGGAAATATAGAAATAACTTTTCATATCATTACAAATGCTTTTGCAAGTTAATACAATCGTTCATTTCAAAACATCGTTCATTCGCATTACAATGCAAAAACATAAATCAAATGAATGCCGTCCAAAAGAGCTGAGTAGCTGCCCCGTGCCATCCTCAATGACATTACCTGCCAACTGGAAACACATAAAAGTCAGCGTTGTTGAGTGAGTTTTAGTTTTATAATAAAACATACTTTATCTTCCTTTATAAACCCATTCGTTAATTTCGTACGCGATCACACAACATACATACATACCGATAATATAATCGTTGTCTCCCATTATGTTCGTTACCTTCTTTCATTCATTAACCATCGCACGTTACATTATCATTCGCTTCATTCATTCATAACATCTTTTCTTACATTCGTTCGTTTCACACATATCGCACGCTTCGCACATTTCGCACTTTCATATATTCGTACCCATCGTACATATTGCACAAATCGCACCAATGGAGTGGTCACTAAGACAGACTCCCCCTGTGTGTGTGAACTCTTAGGGGTTTAGCCAAAATCGCACGCCATCTCATGGGTTAGCCAAAATCGCATGCTACATAGCACACAGTGAATACCACATCGCACGTATCAGGGCAATTACCAAAACTGAACCCCCTACTGTGTGTATGAACCCACATGAGTTAGCCAAAATTGCACGCTACATAGCACACAGTGAATACCTCGTCGCACGTATCGGAGCAGTCACCAAGACTGAACTCTTACTGTATCTATGGTCCCTTATGAGTTAGCCAAGATCGCACACTGTAAATACACACATAGTTGAGGTAACAACTCTCAATAAGTTGTGAACCTCCTTTCTTTGAATTACAAGCCATTCTTACTCTCATTCATTCATCGGTTCCTCTTTTAGTTATCTTTTACTTTACGTACATAATACTTTCATTTCATTCATTCACATACCATGTAAAGTCAAGGAAAAATAATCATACAAAGCAAGGAACATAATAACATACAACATCATCACACATGGAAACATCACACATACATAACATACATCACGCTTAATCATACAACGTCATACATCACATAAATCATGCGCATCACATCATCAATAACCCCAAAGGTCAAAACTACATCTGCACGTTCCCCGAAAGCTAGATAATAAACTGTGATCATTCGGGCGTATGGACCCTATTCATTCGCACAGTCTTCCATACGTATGATAACACTTAGGCGAATGGACTTTCAGTCGCATAGCCTCCAGTTGCATGATTCCCATGCGCATGAACCTTAGTCGCATGGTATCCGGGCGTATGGACCTCAGTCGCATGACCTTCATGCGAATGAACTTCATGCGAATGGCCTCCAGTCGCACTCCTTGCATGCGAATAATCCTCAGTCGCACGACTCACAAGCGTATGGACTCCAAACACATGACCTCCAATCGCATGACCTTCATTCGCATTTCCTTCAGTCGCATGGCCCTCATCCGCATTTCCTTCAGTCGCATAACCCTCATGCGCATTTCTTCCAGTCGCATAGCCCTTATGCGTATGACCCTCAGTCATACTATTCCCATACAAATGAACCTCAGTCGCACTCCTTTCGTGCGTATGGCCTCCATTCGGCCGCCTAGCCCTAGCAGATGCAGAATGCAGTTCATTCCTAATCCAATCTGCCATTTTCAGCCTCCAAACCCTTCCAAAGCTCTTATAAGCTCAAATCAACCATCCTAAACCTTAGGAAAGCATACCACAACACCATTCAAGCATACACAAGCCCGAAATCATGCATCACTCGAATCAAACACATACACATACGCATACATTCCCCATTTTTCAAAAACGGGTTTCAGATGTGTTCCAGCCCCAAAATCATTCAAATATGTGTAAAAGAAGGGTCTTGAACTCACCTTGACCACCTCTTCAGGTATAGCCTCTTAAAAACTCGTTTGTTTTTAACTTTTGCACTTGATTCTTCAAAAAACCCTTGATTTTGCCATTTTCCTCTTTCTCCACCCTTAGAACCGAATGAAATGTGAATGGGAGAGGGGAATGGCTTCCATTCCCTTTTACCCACTCATTGAACCTTTTTCTTCTTTTGGCAAGATTGGTCCCTCAACTTGGACCTCATTTCTTTTCTTTATTTTTCTTCTTTCTTTGGCTAAAAAGGAAATTACCGGGCGTTACATGTATAAATTAGTCGGTACATATGTGTAAATCATATTTTACGCATGTGTAATTTAGGTGTTACATATGTGTAAAATGATATACGTATATATACGTATATACGTATATACGTATATATACGTGTATATATATATATCTATATACGTATACACGTATATACGTATATATCTATACGTATATATATATATATTATATATATATATATATATACACGTATATATATATGTATGTATATATAAATAAATAAATAAATAATATATATACACACGTATATGTATATATATATATATATACACACGTATATATATAATATATATGCACACGTATATATATATGCACACGTATATTATATATACACACGTATATATATATACACACGTATATATATATACAGACGTATATATATACACACACGTATATATATATATTACGTGTGTATATATATATACGTGTATATATATATATACGTGTGTATATATATACGTGTATATATATATATATATATATATATTATATATATATATATATATATATATGTATAATATGTATATATATGGATATATACGTATATATACATATACACGTATGTGTATATATATATATATATATAATATATATATATATATATATATATATACATACACGTATATATATTACACATTGAAGTATATATATACATGTGTATATATATATATACACATACACGTATATATATATATATCTATATATATATGTATATATATATATATACGTATATATGTTACGTATAGGGATCCATTGAAATGAGAACAATTCTTTTGTAAAAAACCAGGGAAACCAACTCCATCCAATTATATTTCTTTAAACTAATTTATGATTTATTAATTAGATTATTTGTCACAAGGGTAATAACGTAATTTTAAAACTCTAAATAGAGTTAGTGGGGAAGAAACTCCAACCGTTCCCACAAAAAATGAAGTGTGCTAGATGCAATAATGCACAATTAACGATATATGCATTGATGCACAATTAGCAATATTTGCATGCCGCAAACAATAAAGTGTTTTTGTCCATGTTGCTTGCTTTGATGGTTTACTTATTTTATAATGTTTAACCCTTTTTACTGGTGGTGACTATGATTAGCACGCACATATATTTAATTTCAATATTTTTATAATTAAAATCATTATAATACATTGCTTTATAATGTTGTCTATTCCAATATAAGTAGATATGCACATATATTTAATTTTAATATTTTTATAATAAAATCATTATATATATAAATATTAATAAAAAAATAATATTTCCATTCTCTAGAAAATCTTTTGAAATTAGCACGTAAAGTAGATATGCACATATATTTAATTTCAATATTTTTATAATTAAAATCATTATAATACATTGCTTGTTGATACATGTATGTCCCTAGATCATGATATGAATGTAATAGATTTTGTTTGTCTAATTCTGAGGTAATGCTTGAAATGATTAATGAAATGATATTGCTTGTTTAATATTTATAATGTTTCATATTTCATTAATGAGTCGACATTGAATTGGTTAGTTAGATTTGTGGTTGTTTGAAGTGTTATACATAATGTTATATTAATTAATTAATGTATTCAAACTTAACAAAATGAAGTTTTCATGCAAGTGGCCCATGCGAATGGACCATACGCATGAATAACTTCATACGAATGACTCAGTCGCACAACGGAACCAGAAGATTAGATCAGTCGTATGATTATAACATGAGATTGATTCAGTCGCACGACTGAATACTCAATCGTACGAATGAATCAACCGCATGGTTCAATCGCACGACTCAACCATACTAATGGTTCAGTCGCACGATTGAATAATACTAACCTATAAATACAACCCAATTCGTGAAAAATAGAGAGCTTTTGATTACTTATGACTCCAGACGTACCCTAGCTGTCCAGAAGCCTCACAATTCGTTCTCCAAGTTCATAGAACACATTAGATCGATTCCCAATCGATTTCTAACGTGAGTTTCAATTCTTGATTGATTCTTCGTGTGTTCCCACTGATTGGATCGCCAATCAAATAGGATTCCGCACTATTTGATCTGGTTTACACGCTAATCACTAGGTATTTCGTTCAAATACCAGGTCCTAAAAAGTGGTGTCAGAGCTTGGGCTCTTGATTACGTGTGATTCAATCAAGATTGATAAAAAGTTTGTGTTTTTGCACTAAAAACGCAATCTTTTGCGTCAAAAGTGATCTTGGACGTTCCTTGCTCATCAAAGTTTGGTTTCTATGGACTTAGGTGATTAGACCTTGCGAAATTTCAAATTTTTACGGCTAAAACACGTTTAACCTAGGAATTTTCGCAAAATAGCAGCCACAGTCGCACGAGTGTGCCATTCGCACGACTGGACTTCATTCGCATAGTCCAGACGCACGATTGGACCTAGTCGTATCTCCTTTCGTACGACTGAACCGTTCGTTCGCATTGCTCATACTCATCAGACTCATTCGCACGACTGAGCTAATTGCTTAGTTCAGCCGCACGATTGAACTAGTCGCAGAGTTCATACGCACGACTAGGCCATTCGCATCCTTCAATCGCACCAGTGATAGTTTGGTTTATTAGACTTAAAGTTATTCGCCATGGAAGATCAAATGTCAGCCTTTACTGCTGGAAAGGACTCTAGGATACAGAACCTGCTGTGCTTGAGAGTGAAGTGGGTAATCATAATAAACCACCAAAGCTTTTGACGTTAGATGACTTTCCCCACTGGAAACAACGTTTTGAGATCTACCTCAATGGAGTGGATCCGAATCTGTGGGAAGCCATCGAGATTGGATATAGTACACCGGTTGGAGCTGATAGAGTTAAGCTAACGTTAGGAGGGATGACAGATGTGCAAAAAGTTAAATACAATGCAGAGAAAAGAGTTTATGCATTGATTACATAGTCTACTCCTAAAGACATATTCCACTAGTACTCAGAATAAGCAGTCCAAGAAACTTTGGAATGAGCTAGAAAAGAGGTATGACGGGAATGCTTCATTAAAGGCAATCAAAGCTAAGGAGTTAAAGAAGGAATTCGATAATTTCTCATCGATGGGAAACGAGAGTTTAGACGACGTTATAGATAGATTTTACCATTTGATGAGTGAACTGCATACACATGGGGTGGCAACTACCATGGAAGAGAAAGTTACTAACTTTGCAGACGGATTGCCTGAAAAGTGGACCACATCCGTGTCTAACCTTAGACAGAATGGTGATGCGCTTACTTGCTGCAGATGAAGAAAAGGCAGCCCAGATCTGCCAGCTTACTGACCTGACTGCTGCACAATCTCACCAAATTGCAGAGCAGGCTCGAGTTATAGAGGAGCAGGCCCAACAGATGGCTGCTCAGAGCACTAAGATAGCCCAACTCAAATCACATAGTGTCTCATCAAGCAAGAAAATAGAGGAGTTGGAAAAGGCAAAGAAGACTATCCTGTTAAAACTGAAAGGATCTAAGGAGGAGCCATTAAAGATCAATGAAGGGGACAGAGATAATGATGATGAAGATGATGATGAGGATGTTGAGAGTGATACGGAGGAGAATGAAGAAACCGAAGGAGATAGGACAGAGGAGAAGGACGATGATGATGAAGCAGGAGGAGGGGATGCAGCTGCATCGGCCTCTGCTATAGGTCAGAGAAAAGGTCCAAGAACAGACAAGATCAATCAGCTTCTACTTCTGCTCCTCCAAGTGATGATACTATGATACAGGATAAAAGTAAAAACTAGAAGTTTATGTATTTAGTTACTTTTGTATATGAATCATGTATTGAAAACGATGTATTGAATGTTTATATTAAGTGAATGCATTTATATTTGTTTAATTACTAATGACTTATGTGTTGAATGTTTAAATCAAACAGATCCAAATTACCAAAGAGATAAGGTTGATGTTGCTCCCCTTCAGCAGGTCAAGATTCAACTAACAATGATTCTTGATCTGCAAGGGATTGTCAGAAGGTCAGTGAACTATACCCCTGAAGAAGGGGAAATAATTCATGACCTATCAAACGAGCAACTGGCAGAGCTTTTCAAGCTAAATCCAGATGAGATAGTGAAATATGCTCCGACATTCGATTCGACTAGTGACGAAGAGCTCAATGATGTTGATGAAGTCGAGATCGAAGATGCCACTGCCGAGGATTACCTCAGTACGCTAACAATGAGGGTAATGTGGTTCCCAATCTGGGTGAATCCCTTGTCAACAATACTTTTGAGGTGTTGACCAATATGGAGCAAGAAACAGAGAAAGCAGTAGTAATAGCCCAAGCCGCAAATGATGATGTCAACATTCGAAAGGCTGAGTGGGCTACATGTTTTGAAGAAGTTAGAGCCCAACGTACTGCACCAAAGAAAGATCCCTACACCAAACTCTATAGAGTCAAGAAACATCACAAGGTGTCAGGAAGGATCATAGCATGGGCGTATTTTGAGGATCTTAATGCTTATGCGGTTAAGAGAGAACAAGGCATAGAGTACTTCAGATTCCCACATGATCTGAAGACTCTACCAGGTTTTGAGCTCAACCAGCTGGCAAAATTAAAGCTTTTGTATGTTGATCTGAGGAAGATGTCAGGCTGGTTTGAGGCTGCCCTAAAGAAGGAGTATCACACCAGATGAGTTAACTTCAGACCCCAACAGCCTACTAGGTATATCAGAAGGTCTGAGGTTGATGCCATTACTGGCAAGCCCAAGATAGTGTTGAAGTGGAATCCTCCGCACACAATGTCAAGAATCCCACTCAGAGAAATGCCACAAGATTTTACTCCAAACTTTAAATGGTGGTACTACGATTGGAGAACAGCTGAAGCGGTCATAGTCCTAAGCAAAGAGAGACAAATGGATACGATCAGGATATTCGACCCGATGTGGCTTACAAACTTGTCGGAAAATGATGTATATACGTTATACAAGTGGCCACTGTTCTATGATACGCAAGATATTGTACAAGACCTCCAGTTCCAGAACGTTGTACGACTCTGCTTTGCGTTTGAGATTCACACGGGAGTCACAAAAGAGGAGAAGTACAAGAAATACAAGGAGGTTATGCAGAAAACAAGAGCTTAGAGAGATCTAGGTCCAAGGGGGAGTTTGTTGATACATGTATGTCCCTAGATCATGATATGAATGTAATAGATCTTGTTTGTCTGATTCTGAGGTAATGCTTGAAATGATTAATGAAATGATATTGCTTGTTTGATATTTATAATGTTTCATATTTCATTAATGAGTCGACATTGAATTGGTTAGTTAGATTTGTGGTTGTTTGAAGTGTTATACATAATGTTATATTAATTAATTAATGCATTCAAACTTAACAAAATGAAGTTCTCATGCGAGTGGCCCATGCGAATGGACCATACGCATGAATAACTTCATACGAATGACTCAGTCGCACAACGGAACCAGGAGACTGGATCAGTCGTATGATTATAACATGAGATTGATTCAGTCGCACGACTGAATACTCAATCGTGAGAATGAATCAACCGCATGGTTCAATCGCACGACTCAACCATACTAATGGTTTAGTCGCACGATTGAATAATACTAACCTATAAATACAACCCAATTCATGAAAAATAGAGAGCTTTTGATTACTTACGACTCCAGACGTACCCTAGCCGTCCAGAAGCCTCACAATTCGTTCTCCAAGTTCATAGAACACATTAGATCGATTTCCAATCGATTTCTAACGTGAGTTTCAATTCTTGATTGATTCTTCGTGTGTTCTCACTGATTGGATCGCCAATCAAATAGGATTCCGCACTATTTGATCTGGTTTACACGCTAATCACTAGGTATTTCGTTCAAATACCAGGTCCTAACATTGCTTTATAATGTTGTCCATTCCAATATAAGTAGATATGCACATATATTTAATTTCAATATTTTTATAATTAAAATCATTATAATACATTGCTTTATAATGTTGTGCATTCCAATATAAGTTTCCTCATGAAATCATTCAAAAATTTTGAAAAGCCCAACTGCGCAACAATATAAGTTCCATCATAAAATCATCCAAAAAGCTTGAAGGCTCCAATTGTGCAACGATACAAGCTTAAAATGAAATGCATGATGACAAGAAGGAAGGCTAATTGCCCATTTAGTGTCGTATTTGTGCAATATAAAACCATAAGTAAAATGAATATGATAAACTATCTAAGCATGTTGAACACAGTTCTAATGAAATCATATAAATTATATGCACACGAAGTTTTGTTATTTCAATCTTCAGTTTGCTTTTTCAATGATGCATCATCAAATACAATTGAATGCATGAACTAATGTCATTTAAATATATTTTTACGAGTATGTGTCATCACCCACTTTAGAATCAAAGCCTTGAAATCATCTCTTATGCAACTTCCTTTTCTTGTTAACTAATACTAAACTTTAAAATAAACTATGTTGTGTTGTGATCATCATTGTAAAAGACAGTATACATAACTTGTTGATTAAAATTTGTGCATATATGCATATCCTAACAATGTGCATGTGAAAAAATATGCATATGTGCATATGTTCATGTGTGCATATATACTTTACATATAAAATCAATTATTACCAAATAGGAAACCTAGGAAAAAGCAAATCAATAGATACGTTGATCTGTTGATACACCAAAAACAGATAATCGTTCATTTAATACAAACTATTACAAAGACAGAAGCCATATTGGGGTGAATCAATCGGAAATCTAGAAACAAAACTAATATCATAATAACATATGAAACTGATAATAAATAAAAAAAGCCTTTTTGGAAGTATATTATAACATACAATAGCAATATAACAGAGCAATCTACCAAACAAACTACATACATATGATTGTGAATATCATACAACCTATGAAAAATTGGGCATATTAAGGAGATCAGCTAATATGGATGACATGAACAATGCCAACAAGTTTGAACAAACCCCATAAAAAACATTTTTTGTTATGAAACCAAAAACTCTCTTAGGAACACAAACAAGAAGATTTAGGTTTGTCATTCAAATATACAATTCAATATGTATATCATATATAAACTGCGTAAAAAATAATAATATAGAGCAAATAAACATATTAATAAGTTGGATCATCTAATGGAATCAACGACACCTATGCATTTAGTGTTGGTTTAAACTAGTTTGAGGAATTTGGGGTAAAAAACTGCACTCCATTAGACATCACATCATGCTTACATTCAATAATCCATTAAACAAATTTGGAGGATTTCTCAGCATCATCAAACATATTGTTGAATTCTCTGAACACAAACAGTGACTATACGAATAAGAAAGATAATCAATTTGGGTAAACTCATTAAAAAATGAATCAAAATATCAATGCACAAATAAAATTGATATAATTATATTTCTGAGAACAA
This sequence comes from Flaveria trinervia, assembly GCA_025506515.1. NCBI lineage: Eukaryota > Viridiplantae > Streptophyta > Magnoliopsida > Asterales > Asteraceae > Flaveria > Flaveria trinervia. Next base: position 12,149,770 of record CM046453.1, read on the forward strand.
GAATTAGATAACAACATCATATAAATACATATTTAACATATGAAATTAGACATACCGATATATTAGAGAATTTGATAAGGAACACAAAATCTCCGTCGCAAAATTAGGGCTTCAATTCTCTTCACCAATGTCGCTGATTAGGAAGCTTATATGGTTTCTAACGGGGATGATTAAGTTCGGATAATCATATAGATTGAGATTTGAAGGTGAATTTGTTGAATTGTTGAGAAATCGAAGGAACTATTGGAGATATATGTAACTGACTCGATCGTGGGAGTGGAAATTTGGGATATTTCATATTTTGATTTCCTATTTTAACCTTGATATATTTGATGCACTAGTTTTCGTAGAAATGGAAATTACAATTTTGCCCTTGTTAATATGGACCGTAGATCAATAAAATCTATGGTCTAGATTGGTTTCTTTAGTTTTTTTCAAAATTTTGTTTTCATTTGAATGCCATTCTATACGTATATATACGTATATATATACGTATATATATATACGTATATATATAAGTAAATTTATATATACGTATATATATACGTATTACATACGTATATATATACGTATATATATATATATATATATATATATATATATATATTCAATTGAAAACCAAAATTTTATAAAAAACTAAAAGAACTATCATACACCATTAAATGTTTAGATCTATGACTATAATTTAAAAGGGTAAAAATGTAAATTCAAACGGTTAATAACCTCATACGTAATCATTCAATGGGCAAATTTGGAAAAAAAACTTCCATTTTCACAACTGCAAGGGACCCACGATTTTTTTCTCCACATTTTAATATAAACATATTTTAACTTCCAAAAAATCAACCTATAGATATTTATTATTTTCCGTCGCAAACCTGTGTATTAAAATTTTTCATTCATAGTACAATTGTACAGGTTTAACTTCTAACAAACAAATTATACACATAACTTGTGGATTCTTTTGTAAATGTATATATACAACTCATGGGTCGCTAAGTTTACCGTATATGAAATTGGTTGAATAATTAAAAATGTCACATGTTTTGACCCATGAATCCTCATAGATTGATAAATGTTTTGAACTAATAATCATCAATGAATATAATAAATATTTAATGATGTATATAACTAAAATATTATAACTAAAAGTGAGCCATTAATAATCCATTATTTAGCCTAACCCCCTGTTGTACCTAATCTATCAACCATTATCTGTTAATATATAAACCAAATAGTATAAGCAACAAAATCTATATTGTTCACTAAAAAATTATTCTATACCGAATCAAACTAACTCATTTTAATAAATAGCAATCATATATCAAGCATAAAAACGACAATTCATTAAAAAATCTAGTTTTAGACGATGGCTTAGTAAAGTGCTGATTTTGTTATAGTTGTATTTGAGGAAGAATTAAACAACCAAATTTACCATTTCATAGATGTAGATAACCTTTTAATGTGTATGATAATTAGAATACTAGAACCAGGTTTTGGTTGCATTATCTCGCATATTAACAATAATACATTTGTGCATGTTAGGACCGTGTACGTACGGAGTACTAACTGATTCTGCGTTATACCGGATCAAATAGTGTAGAATACTATTTGATTGGCGATCCAATTAGTGAGAACAATTACCCCATCGATATAAGATTGAAACTAAATGTTAAGAACGAGCAGGAATCGATCAGGAACGATCTATGAACTTGGACAGACTGTTTGGGGCGCTCTGGACGGCTAGGGTTTATGTGCATGCGTAATATCTCTTCGAGTGCTTTGGGCCATTAGCATGAACACTCATCCGACTATGTTGAACATAATACTCAATCATTATTGACTAAGAACTATTCATAACAACCTCAAACCTATATAAGAAGTCATACATATGAATTAAAGATAAATAAACATCAAAGCATATATATCATAATTCCTTACATCATCAAATTACATATATGTAAGAAATGAAAGACTTTTACATTTAAGCTTATAAACTAGGTACACATGTATCTACAAACTCCCCCTTGGACCTAGTTTCCTCTATCGTCTAACATTCTTAACATGTTCTTGGAACTTCTTGTACTTCTCTTTTTTTGTGACTCCTGCATGTATTTCAAATGCAAAGTAGAGTCTTATCACATGTTGGAACTGTAGAGCTTGTATAATGTCCTGCGTGTCATAGAATAGTGGCCACTTGTATTTAATTTATAGACATCTTCAGCTAACAAGTTAGTGAGCCACATTGGGTCGAATACCATGATTGTCTCTATTTTTCCATCTCTGTTCAAAACTATGACCGCTTCCCCTGTCCGCCGGTCATAATACCACTATTTGAAGTGTGGAGTGAAGTCCTGAGGCATTTCCCATAAGGGAATCTTTGACATCGTGTGCGGAGGACTCCACTTCAGCATTACTTTAGGCTTTCCAGATATCGGGTCAACTTCAGACTTATGAATATACTTCTTAGGTTGTTAAGGTCTGAAGTTTACCCACCTGGTGTGGTATTCCTTCTTTAACACAACCTTGAACCATCCTGACATCTTCCTTGGATTAGCATACAACAGATCTAAGCATGCCAGTTGGTTGAGCTCAAAACGAGGAAGAGTCTTTAGATCATGAGGATATCTGAATTACTCGATTCCTTTCTCCCTTTTCACAGCATAGACCTCTAAGTCTTCAAAATATGCCCATGCTATAATCTTTCCTGACACTTTCTCATGTCGTTTGACTCTATAAAGCTTGGTGTAGGCATTTTGCTTTGGGGGTGCGCGTTGGGCTTTCATCTCTGTAAAACAAGCTGCCTATTCAGCTTTCTTGATATCAACATTAGCATTTGAAGCTTGGGCTTGGCTTTCACTTTCTCTGGCGCCCCCTTCTAGGGGACTTGGGCCTGGTCCGCCGCTAAGGACGCTTCTCCAGACAACAATTCGAACAACATGGTCATTCGATTTTCAAGCTGGGTTGTTCTCGGTTCGCTTGCCATTACTAAGGGAATCCTTGTAAGTTCTTTTCTTCCGCTTGTTAGGGACCGTGTACGTATGGAGTACTAACTGATTCTGCGTTATACCGGATCAAATAGTGTGGAATACTATTTTATTGGAGATCCAATCAGTGAGAACAATTACCCGATCGATATAAGATTGAAACTAAACGTTAAAAACGAGTAGGAATCGATCAAGAACGATCTATGAACTTGGACAGGCTGTTTAGGATGCTCTGGATGGCTAGGGTTTATGTGTATGCATAATCTCTTTTTCTTTTTCTATTTCCTCCATTTTCTCAAACGTAGCACTACCAAAAGTATCACCTAAGTTGGGTATAAGATTACCTTCGTGGTCAATGTACTCTAGACAATGCTCAACAATGACATCCTCGATCTCAATTTCATCTATATCGTTCAGCTCATCATCACTCATAACATCTACTTCTGGAGCATCTTTTACAAGCTCGTCAAGATTTAGTCTAAACGTTTCAGCGAGCTGTTCTTCCGTCAAATCATGAATAATCTCCCCCTCTTCCGGAGTGTAGCTCACATATCTCCTAACTATCCCTTGCAAGTCAAGAATAATGGTAAGTTGAGTCTTGACTTGCTGAAGGAGTTCGACATCATACTCGTCTGTCTGTTGAGCTTCATCTATTAGATTAAACAATAAGCACATCACACATAAGTATTATATAAAACATTAAAGCATAAAAAACATGAATGATCATTAATTACATTAATGTAATATATAATTCAAGTACAAAAGTTTTTAAATACAAAGACATCTAATAATTACTTTTATCTTGATCTGTTGGTTCTTCAGCTAGACGAGCTGAGGACGAGGCTCCTTGATCTTCGCTTCTTTTAGTGCGCCTCTCCTAAGCTTGAGGATTTGAGGTTGACGCAGATGCATCACCTTCCTGATCATCATCATCCTTTTTATCTTTACCACTCGATCCTCCTTCATCAACATCTTCCTCAGAATCGTCTTCATCCTCATCCTCATCATTATCATCATCATCATCACCATCATCACCATCCTTAATCTTTAATGGATCGCTCTTTGATCCCTTGAGCTTTAGCAGTATTTTCTTGCTCTTCTTCTCAAGCTCCTCTATCCTCTTCACCAAAGCCAACACCAGCTCATTTTAACTTGTCAGTGCTTGGTGGGCTCGGCCTAACGCTCTCTCATACTGAGCATTTTTCTCACTTAGCTTTACCATCTGCTTTGCTTGAGTTGCATTCACATCCATCATCTTGTGTAGCTGAGTAGCCCTTAGCTCATCAGTGGCAATCAGCCTCAGCACAATGCAGTTAAGGTTAGTAAGTTGTTCCTCGAACCCAACATTTGGTAGAGTGAATCTAGGTGTAACTGTGGATTGGGTGGAGGGTCTAGCCTAGTGAGTAGTTGTGGTGGTGGTGGATGTGGTGAAGATGGGAGGTGGAATGGGAGTGGGATGTGGTTGAGTGATTGTGGTAGTGGTGGTGGGAGGAGTGATAGTGGTAGTGGGTGGTGGTGGTGGTAGTAGTAGCTGTGGTGGTGGTGGTAGGAGATGTGGTAGTGGTGGTGGGTGTGGCTGTGTAGTGGCAGTAGAAGAAGATGTGATCAAAGTAAACCTAGGCCTCTTACTCTTCTTCCCATGGGGATGGGCCATTCTCTTCTTCTTGGAGCCGCTTGCAATAGGTGCTCCTCCTTGACTGCTGGGCTGGTCAAAGGTGTAAGTAGGATCATAATATCAGCAACAGCACCCCTCGACTCAGCCTGGCGTCTGCCAACCGCCTCTATCCCTCTGCCTGTGGTCACAACTTGCCTCCCAACAGTCCTCACTAACAGCTTATCATTCGACTCCTCATCTTCATTGACCAAGAAGTCTTAGGGGAAAGCAACCCTTTCTGTTCCACCAGGTGCCTCACCACCTTGATCCTGATCATCGTCGTTATCGTCTTCATCTTCATCTATGGGTGCCATGATTGGCCTAATATTGAGTCACTATCATCGTGACGCCACTTCTTGAGAGATGGCGCCACATACTCCTCGTTGGCCAAGTGACCAAACAGTCTCCTCATCGGGGGCTTCACTTGCTTCCCCGGTAGACCTTCATCTGACCCAATGTCGTATCATTTATAGTCTTCAAAACAACTGCATCCTCCTTCTTTTTAGGCAATGAAGGGAGCATCTGATCAATGATCATTTGTAGAAATCTTGGGTACATGCAGAACCCTTCCTTCCCATTTGCCTCTATGTTCTCGACCATGTATGAGAATATCATCTGGGAGAAACTGAACGGGTGGTTCAGCACCATAACAACATATGCATTCTGGATTTGATCTGACATCTCGTCAAATCCTCCTCTCCTCGACGCAATGCACTTGAGGATGACGTGAGCTAAGTACTTAAACTGGGGGCACAGGTTGCTTTTGTGGAGCACACCTGCGTTGATGTCCCTAGTGTACTTCATCTGTAGGAAGCATCTCCTAACTGTCAGATGGTGTAGCTTGGTCGGGTGGTCTCCATCTTCACCTAGTTCCAGGAATTGCCTAAGATTGGCTGCTGTAACATTGATCTCCTGTCCGAAGATCAAGCTCCGGATGCTGTAGGGCTCAGTGGACCTGTCAAAAGTAGCCCCTTCCCAGAAGGTCTGCTGGAGTGATCTGTATGGAGTGCACAGTGGCCTTGAAGATCGTCGATCTCTTGAGAAAGGCTATGATCCCCGCAAACTCGGAAGCATTCTGAGTGGTAGCATCTAAGTGAGCACAGATGTTATGCTTGAGGCTCATGGTCCATTTATCAGCCATGTTGCTGTAACACAAGAAAGATATACATTAGAGTTGTGTATAGAAGATGACAATTAAAACTTTAGCTATTTCAGATCAAACTGGTTCAATCGTGCGATTGAACCATACGACTGAGTTTTAGTCATACAATTGAGTTCAGTCGTACAATTGAGCCTGCGGCTGAGTTCAGTCGTGCGATTTAGCTTGCGACTGAGCTTAGACGTTTGCAACACCATGCGGTTGAGTCAGTCGTGCAACTGAACCCATACGCATGATTCATACGTACGATTGAGTCGTTCGCATGGCTCAATCATGCGACTGGTGTTCATCAGCATGACCATTCCTATCCTACACTGTTGAACACCCTAGAATTGAATTTTTGTCAAAACATAATATTAGCCTTTGTTTTTAGACGCATTAGACTCGCAGAGACTTGAAATAACACTTAATGTCCTTTAAATCAACATTTATGTCCAGTTAAGTGGTCTATTTTAGGTTTTAGTCTCGGTTCTAGGTTTTAGCCCAATCGACCCCTAGGGTTCGAATAAACCGGTCATTAGGGTCTATTTCAGTCTCACAATACCTGTAGATGAATGAGAAATCAGTTAGAATCATAATCAGCAAGTAATCAGGTAAAGGAAATTTGAATGCTTTGAAGGGTGCTGAGAAATGCGACCGACTCACCTCTCTATTTATACTGTTTTAATGTTCAGTTGTGCGACTGGACCCATACTCATGTTCCAGTCGTGTGCCTGAGTCCATACTCATGCTTCAGTCGTGCGACTGGGGTTCAGTCGTGCGACTGGCTCATACTCCTTCATCCATTCGTACGATTGGTTTAGTCTTGTAGTCCGATCGCATGGTTGTCCCCTACTCATGGTCCAATCGTGTGACTGGCTCCTACTTATAGTTCGATCGTGCGACTGGCTCATCCTTATGATTCATTCAGACGATTGGCTCATACTCATGAGTTTGACCTCATATACTTTCAAACCTTTAAAATTTTAACCTTTGATAAACATTATGACCTTATAACACCATTTGATCACCTCAAATGTGATCCTTTTAGTTTGGAACCAATTGATCACCTTAGATGTGATCCTTTTAATTTAAAACTGATTGGTCACCTCAGACGTCACCCCTTTTAGTTAGTGATTCAAGAGTACATCCAGTTGTATAGTCCGACATCTACGCAGCAAAAGACTAGAAAATAGAAAATAACTTAGAAATTTAAAAGAAAAACAATACATATTTTTAGTGTGTTGGGTTTGAGCAAAAGAGCTTCAAGTTAATTTGATCATTTCTGGAATGATTCATTATGAAATCATACAGGTATATCAGAATCGTTGGGAACCCCTTTTAGTATGCACTTTGATGCTAGATTCTTGTTTTGTCTAAGAGTCATTAGCACTTTCAAGAAATCACACTAGAGCTATAAGATGAACACAATGATTTTGACTTTCAAGAATTGCAGCCATAATGATTGTCAGTATGCTTATCCACTTAAATCCATACACAGACTTTTGACTTACATGGTGATGAATTAGGTTTAATTATTTCAACAAGCATTTGTGGATCTCACACTTATATGGTAATCAACATTCCTCAAGAGATTTGAACGGTCTACTAGTATTGGACAAGAAGAAACAATTCTAAGAGCTTTCAAAGAGATGCCAAGCCTCAGGTCAATGCCATCGCACAACAGAGAGGCGCAAACAACAATGAATTCTAGAATATTTAGGTTTTGCTTATCCTTAGGTCAGTGCCACCACACAGCAGGGAGGCACACAACCTATCTTCCTGTTAGAGCATATATTTTTCTTTTGCACACAACACACCAACAACATATTTGTCATTAGCTTGATTGCTTTTAGCAGTTTTTACATGTGCTTTGCTCATATTTATGGTCATCCGCACACATTTGTGGCGTTTATTTTGCTCGTCACCCCTTATTGGAACTGCGTTGATTATGTTAACCAGGGATAAGATGAGAACCCACAACAAGTTGAACAAGTTAGTTTGAATTTTAATTCACCAATGAAGTCTACTTATCTATTATGTTGAATCTACTGACACATCATATAATGAACTAGCAACCTCTAGGTCTACTTTCTCTATATCACCTCAGTAACAAACTACTTTAACTATCATTTTTCCTTTGTTGTCCTTAGACTTCTCAGACTTGTACTTTGGATTTCTCACTTTGAGCAAACTAGCTTTGAAGTCCCAACTAATTTGTTCCCTGTGTACTATCACTTTCCATAAGCTTTGAATCAAAATCACAGATTTGATTTCACTTCTTTCAGCTAACCTGTCCTTTCCTCTCGTTTTTTAAGTAATTAAATACTGCAATTTAATACTACCTACGGCTATTCTCCCCGTAAAATACTAAAATCGAAAATCTTTATGTGTTTTTGGATTTTAATAGACAGGAAAATAAAATAAAATAAAATAAAATAAAATAAAATAAAATAAGACAAACTAGTCGGACTATGAACTTTCTTCTTCTTGTATCACATCTCTTTTCTTTTTCATGCCATTAACCTCTAAAATATATAAAAATCTCGGTTTCTCAAATGCTTTTGTGTAGAGGTCGGCGCGTTGAAAATCAATATTAATTTTGACAACATCGATTAATTGCTTTTCAAAACAGTCATGTATAAAGTGATATTTAATACCAATGTGTTTTTTTAGGATGTTGGACCAGATTTTTGGTTACAGCAATTGCAGTAGAGTTATCAACAAAAATAGGGGTGTTAGAAAATTGCAAATCATAGTCACGCATTTGCTGTTGAATCCAAATTATTTGACAGCAGCAACTTGTAGCAGCAATGTATTCAACTTCACATGTTGATAGAACAACTGAGGTCTGCTTCTTACACTGCCAGGTGACTAACCGTCTACCAAAGAACTGACATCCCGCAAATGTTGACTTGTAATTCATCTTGCACCTACCATAATCCGAGTCACTATACACCGTAAGCTCAAAGTCATCATCATGAGGATACCACAACCCGAGTGTTGGAGTGCCCTTCAAATAATGAAAGATCCTTTGAAGCCCGATGAGTTGATTTACTTTTGGCTTTGCCTGACATCTGGAGCAAAGACACGTGGCGTACATGATATCAGGACGCGAGGCTGTGAGGTACATGAGAGATCCGATCATTCCTCTATACATGGTGGCATTAATCAGATCACCATTTTCATCGGGTGCCACGTCATGGTTCGTGGCAAGTGGAGTTCCAGCAGCCGAAGCATTCTCCATGTCAAATCTACTAAGGATATCTCCTACATATTTGGTCTGATGCAGGAAGATTCCCTTTGGTGTTTGATCCACCTATAAGCCGAGAAAGAACTTCATCTCCCCCAGGGCAATCATCTCAAACTCTGCTTTCATTACAGATTCAAATTCTTTACATAATTCTTCATTTTTAGAACCGAAGATTATGTCATCCACATAAATCTGTACGAGTAGTAAATCTCCATCTTTTTCTTTGATGAACAATGTACAGTCAATAACTCCTTTGCGAAAACCGTGTTTCACGAGATGAGTTGAGAGTTTCTCATACGAGGCTCCAGGGGCTTGATGGAGCCCGTAAAGAGCCTTATCCAGCTTGTAAACTTTATCCTGATGATAAGGATCCTCAAATCCTTCGGGTTGACTGACATAGACCGTTTCACTGATTTCACCATGAAGTAATGCACTATTCACATCTGGTTGATAAACTTTAATCTTCATGTAGGATGAATAGGCTAGAAATATACGTATTGCTTCCATCCTTGCCACCAGTGCAAACACTTCATCATAATCTATGCCTTCGACTTCTCAAAATCCTTGAACTACAAGTCGAGCATTATTCTTGATTATGACCCCTTGGTCATCTTTCTTGTACTTCAGCACCCATTTAGTGCCAATAACCTTAGCACCTTTTGGTTTGTCCACAAGGGTCCATACTCCTAACTTCTTGAACCGTAGGAGTTCTTCTTGCATCGCACTGACCCATGCCTCATCGTTTAAGGATTCACTCATATATTTTGGCTCATATTAAGACACAAAACATCTATATGCACCATTGTGAAGATATCCTTTTTCCATTACCGAGGCATAATTAGCTGAGTAAAGCTGATTTCTGGTCTGTACTCCCGATCAAACATCCCCAATGACATTGTCCAAGCGATGATAAACATTTAGCCGAGATCCGAGAGTTGTTAGAACAACTACCTGATTATCCAGATTGTTAAACTCAGGTTCAGTCTCTGTAGCTGTTGGAGTATGAGGTTCTAAAGTGTCAAAGGCATAAGGATTTGATGCTTGTGTACTTTCATTGGTGGGAACCTGTTCCTCCTGGTCCATATTAGCAGTCTTAACTGCTTCATCATCCAATGAAGAATCACTTACTTCAAGGTCTCCCCCTGAAGGGCAAGAAGTATCATCTAGTGGACCAGTTCATGGCGAGTTTGGTGGAGGAGTGCTAAGAACATCGTACATCATCCTAGCAGAAAGCTCGTCATCAGTATGAGAAGGCGACAGATTGAAGGATTTAAAGAATCCACCGTAGTCGATGAAGAATGAGGGTCCTTTCCTAGCAGGGGGTGGTGTATCTTTGAACGTTAACATTGCAAAACACTTCTACTTGAACCGTTGAGTTGTTGTGAACTCTCTTGTCTGGTATGTTGTATTCGAGAAAGATACCTTCTTATGCCTTCTCACTAAACTTCCCAGTCTGAGCCTTCTTCAACAATATGCATGGTGCGCCAAACGGTTCTAGATACTCCAAGTTAGGTTTACGTCACTAGAGTAGTTCATAACATGTTTTTCCATGTCATTTGACCACTAAGACTCGATTGAGCGTATAACAAGCATTAGCCAGTACCTCATTCAAGAATTGAATAGACAGTTTCGAGTCAGCTAGCATTGTCCTGGCAGTCTCTATCAATCTTCGATTCTTCCTTTCAGCTACCCCATTCATCTGTGGAGTGTAGGCAGAGGTGAATTAATGAACAATTCCTTTTTCTGTATAATATGCCTCCATCCACTAATTCTTGAATTCAGTGTCATTGCCCGATCGAATCTACCTTACTTTCAGCTTGTAGAGTGGTTCCAATATAGTTACCAGATGTTTGAATGATTCAAAAGTTTCTGATTTGGATTTTAGAAACATCACCCAAGAGAATCTTGAGTAATCATCTGTTACTAGAAAGCAATAGAGATCTTCAGCAATGCTCTTTGTGTTGACAGGGCCAAACAGATCCATGTGCAGAAGCTCGAGAAGCGTATCAATAGAATTAACCTTCTTTTCCTTGTGAGCTTTCTTGGTCTATTTCCCTTTCTTACATGCTATGCAGAAGTTTGGCAGCTGGAAGTTCTTGAAATTTACACCATTTACTAAATCATTCTGAATCAATTGATTTATCTTTCTAGGATTGATGTGTCCTATTCTCCTATGCCATGAGACTGAGTCCCTCTCAGTTGCCTTTGACAAGAAGCGTTGAACAGTGTGATCGGTTGTGAAGGGTTTTGATAGATCCAAGACCTACAAGTTGTTATATCTTGAAGCTGACATAAGAACCTTATCCTCCTCAATCACATAGTCCTTTTTCAACATGTAGCACTTCTTGTTGTCAAATACAACTTTAAATCCTTTATCACAAATTTGGGAGACTGAAAGTAAGTTGTTCTGTAGTTGTTGAACGTAGTTCACCTTGTCAAACTTTACTTTCTCGTTTCCACTTCGCCTTGTGCTGTGATGTAACATCCTTTGTTCCCAACAAAAGAAACATGTCCCGCTTTAATTTGTTGACATTGAAAAGGAGGGACGAATTCCCCGTCATGTGCCTGGACGCCCCACTATCAATAATCCAGGTATTAGTGATATCGCTGTAGCGAACACCCTGCACATTCAAAGAAACTTGTTAGTTCATATTTGGGACCCAAGCCTCAACCCATTGTCCTTTAGAGTCTGAGGGCATATCTATCTTCTTCTTTTACTCACTATCAAACACATTACTTGATTTTTCTTTCCATAAGCCAGTTTGATGTAAGGCCTGTTTGTGGTAAACAGACGACTGACTTATGTTTTAACTTTAGGTTCACTAACACTCTTAGGTGGAGTGTTAGATCTTATTTTAGAAAAACTTGGTTTTGCATCATAAAGTTCATTTTCTTTCTGGGCGTCTGATAATAAGGACAATTAGCAGAGATATGTCCTCGTTTTCCACAACTGTAGCAAGATCTTGCTTCTACAGATTGAAGAAAACTTTTATGTGATGTTGAGTTTGGTGAATGTGTGAGGTGAGTTTGGTTGGGTTTTATCACATCTCTTTTAGATGTTTCAGCCTTGTTCACAAAATTAATTGTTTTAATGTTTTGAACATCTTGAACTTGCACTTTACTTGGACTTTGCTCATTTATACATTTTTGGTTAACTGTTTTAGTCATTTTGGGTTCGGAAATGAACGTTTCTGGACCTGAATTTAAATTAACCCTTTTAACTTCATCACCCAAATTCTCAACTGGCATCTTGCTTTTTGATTTCAAAGTAGACTACTTCTGTTTAGTGCCAGATTTCACTGGCTTACCTGTGGAATCAGGATCACTAACTAGAGAAGTAGACATGACATGATCCTTAATTGGGTTGTTATTGATAGGTCTATATTTGTATTCAAGAGGATCTCATATAGTGGTAGAACTACTTTGTATCCCAAAGCTTCCCTATTGTTTCGTTCTTTTTCTAAGTTTTGAACTATGTGAGAAGAACTAGCCCAACTATGCAGTTTTTGTTTTAAAGAATTAACCTCGACTTCCAAAACTGCTTTCTCCTTTTTGGTTTCTTCTAAAGAATTTAAATAAAACTTTATATTATTTGATTGATTTAGAGCAACAACCTTAGTTTCCCTTAGCTGTTTCCCTAAACGTTCTATCTTTTCTTTAAAACTGCACACATTTTGTTTTAATATACGATTAGCTTCAGTACAGAGTTATAAGTCATTTACTAAGTTATCATTGTGTTCTAATACCCTAGCAAATTTCAAATTGTTAGTTCTCTAGAAAGATGTTGTCTTTATGTCTCTTTTTACTATTTGTAATAGTATAGGGACTAGTTTTGTAATTTTGTTAGTTCCTTTTGATTCATTATAAATAGCTTAGATTGTTGCAGTTAGTAATAGAGACAAAAACTGCTTACTCACTTTGTAATTGTCTTTGCTTGATATTAACGAAAGTGTGAATTTTGTTGATATCTTGTTTGATTTGATTACTTTGCTTGTATTTATTTGAATTATGTTCATAGATCATCACAGATTGATACATTTGATCCTATCAAATGGTATCAGAGCTGTTGGTAGAGTGATCTTTGAGTTATGTTGAACTGTGAAACTCAAAATTCACTAAATCTATGATTGATAGACAATTCAATTGAAATTTTGTGGATTTTAGATGTGTTTCATCATTAGAAACATGTTTCAAAACACAATTAGCAGTGAAATTCATCAAATTCGAGATAATTTGTTGAATTTGTGTTCGAAAAGCACATTATTTTCGAACTAAAAAACACAAAATTGATTGATTTGTTTTGAAATTGAAAGAAATTGATGTTAGAAGAATGATTATCAGTATAAAACATGTTTAATTGGAAAGTTTCAATCCAATTCATCAAATTTTGAAGAATTTCAGAAGATTTGAGTTAGTTACATTCATATGACATGATGAATGTGGCGCATTAGGGTTGAAGTTTGCTGAAAAATTGTCTAAGTGTTAGGCGTTTGACTACTGTATAGTCGCTGTAACACTGTTTGGACTTTTTCAGTTCAGACGTTTGACTACTTTGAAGAGTACAAGTTCAGACGTATCATCTCTGTTGAGGCGTATTAGAACTGTTTAGACGTTTGACAACTGTTGAGGCGCTTTACAACTGTGTAGGTGCATTACGACTGTTCAGGCGTTTTACTATTGTTCAGACGCAGCACTTAGGCGGTTTGAAAATTTTTTCTAAGGCAGTCCCTTAGACGTCTCTCAAACTAGGCACATTAACTAGTTTGGATGTTTGATTACTGTTCACGCGCATCACCCTTGATACTTAAAATTTAAAAAAAAATTTTAAAACTTTTTTGTTTCTTTTCTTAATTCAAAATCTAAGAAAAACAACAAAAATATAAGAATGGTGAAATCAGAAGATTCTAAAAATAGAGTTTTAAAACATTAAAATAGAGTTGATTTTAAAAATTGGTCTCTTAGGTTAAAACATCATTTAAATTCCATTGACACTGATCTTTGGAAATCTATAGAGAAAGGACCATACATTCCTATAATCACTAATAGGTCTGACAGATGTTTTGTTTATACTAAAGATTCTCAAGAACCCTATCCTGAAGATGGTCTTCAAGGAGATGATTTGAGAAGAGTAAAGAATGATATCAAAGCATATTCCTTGATGTGTAAAGGACTACCTCTGGAAGTTCTTGCAAGGCTTGATGGATATCAAACTGGATACACCATGTATAAAGCCTTAAAGACCATTTGTGAAGGAGGCAAGGAGATTAAAAATCTCAAGAAACAAAAGTTGAAAAGGCATTTAGAACTGTTTCAACATTTGTCTGGAGAAACCATAAATCAGATGATGAACAGATTTGTTCAACTTACAACTGAGATGTCAACAGCTGGTATTAAGCCCGATCTTGAAGATCTAAATCTTAGACTACTCAATGCTTTACCCTCATCATGGAAACAAACAGTAACCTTACTAAAGCATACTGAGAAGTTCCCTATGGATCTAGATCTACTCATTACCAAGATAGAGTCAGTAGTGATTGATGAAAGCTCAAGGAATAATGATAGAGCAGCATCAATGTCTCAGTATCAGTTTGTTGCTTCTCCTGCAAATACTATTGAAAATGCATTCATGTCAAAAAGTGAGAAAATTATAAAAGAAGATGGAGATTTGTTTGTTGGAGCAGGATTTTTCACCGATTCATCATTTACTAGTGCTCCTGCTTATACAACACAGTCTCATTCTTAATCTCCTCCTAAATCTCAGTCTCAAACATCTAATGTTCAAACATAGACTTCTTCATCTAACTCTACTAAATCAAGCAAAGTTAAAGATGTGATTAACATCCTATTAGAGGATGAAGAGTCTAAAACTGCATTCACTGCATTTATGGCTAGTTTTTAAGCATATCAAGGTAGCCATTTAACTCAATTAGATCTTGTTTTGCAGGATTTGTTTGAAATGGATCCTGAAGATGTTGAAGAGATGGACTTAAACTGGTAGATGGTGATGATTGCTTACATGATACAAAAACACTCATATGTCAACAGAAGTACAAGCCAAGTGCTAACAAGACTCTTAGATTTGATAAGTCAAAATCAAGGTGTTTTAACTGTAATAGTTATGGACATTTCTCCAGAGAATGCAAAGCTCCAAGGAATAGTGGAGGAAATGCTCAATCAAGTTCTAGCAATCAAAGGTTTCAACTAGCTCAGAAGATGTTTCAAAAGCCTTATCAAAGTCTTCCTATGCCTGAGCTTAAAGATGAAACAAAACAATCTGATGAAAACAAGAAAGCTTTAGTAGTTAGCAATAAAGATGGTTATGATTGGAGTGCATATGCTGAAAAGTTTACTAATGATTTAACATCAAGTTTATCTCTTATTGCAGAAATACAGGGAGAAAATTAGTCAGAAAATAATGATCCAAAGGTAGAAAGCAAGAATGAAGAAGATGACTATGATTGGAGTGACAAATCTAATCCTAAGGAGGATACAGATGAAGTAGCTCTAATGGCACAGTCTGATCAACCTAAGGTTGACACTTCATCTTCAAAATCTGAAACCTTATCTCCAAAATTCCCTGAAATCCCATCTAAAGTGAGAGAAAAACTATGCACAAAATCATGCTATGAACATGTTGAAAAAATATGTGAGAAATTGAAACAAGAAGAGTCAATGCATAACAAACAAAAATCTGATCATATAACAACAGATCAAAATATCATTTCTCTTCAAACTTCTGGAACAAAACTCTAAAAGAATTAGAAATTGTCTCTAAACAATTGGAAGAGATGACCAAAAATCTTGAACAAGAGAAGATAGCACATGCTGCTACTCAAATGGATCTTGCTAAAGTCAAAAGTTCAAAAATGATTGTAGAAAAACTGGTAAGTAAGAGAAAAGATAAATAGAAAGCAGGGTTAGGTTTCACTCATGAACCTATGCCTGAATCTATTACAAAAACTTTACTAGAGAACTTTAATACACATGACCATTCTCCTAAGAATAAAGCTAAACTGAAAGACTTTCAGGTCAAAAACAATAATTCAGAAGAAGAAAAGGAAAATGTAAAAGTTTTTGTTGAAAATGATCAAGAAAAGATTAAAAATGGTCATCCTATCAGGATAAAATCTTATGACCAAAACAAACAAAACAAAACATTTCTGATCAAATTAATTATGTATTAGAAGAAGTGAAAGTTCAAAGCAAAGATAAAGATAAACAACAGGTAGGAACATCAGAAGATTCAAACATATTAATCTAAAACAAGTTCAATCTGAAAAGGAATCTTCTTCTGATGGTGTTCAATCTGGAAGTAAACCAAGTTCTTCTAAGTCAAAGAATCAAAGAAGAAGAAAGAAATCATCAAAAACAAAATCTACACAAAACAAAAGTTCAGAAAAGTTGATCAAAGTGATGAAATCAGGCAACAAGACTTAAACCAATAAAATTTGTGTTAGCCGGTTTGTTAAATATGATTTCTCTTCAAACCAACAAGGTGAATACTATGAACAAATCTCACTCTGATCTGAATCAAGTTTAGATTCTAAGACTTCTGCTATAGCAAAAAGATTTGTTCCTAATGAATTCAAGAAGGAAGTTCATGTTAAACAAATGCAAAATAATTTGGCACAAAATCAAAATGTGAAAAATGAAAAACAATAGTTTAACTATTTGACACCAAAATATAAAAATGAATCAAATATAGTGTCAATGTCAAAAGTTAACAAAAAGTTGTTTATGACTCCACAAAAGTACTGTTAAATATGTGATATGAAAAATCACAATACTGCTAAGTGCTATTTCAACAAGTACTCTCACATATGTGACATGAGAAATCATTCCACATCAGATTGTTATTTTAACAAATACTGTACTTATTGTGATGAGAAGACTCACAAAACTGCAAATTGTTATTTTGGAAAGAGATCACATACTAGAGGATTTGCAAATTCAAACATGAGCAAAGGTTATGTTAATCCTCAATATATGAGAAATCAAACTGATGGATTTCAAAAATTACCTAATCAACCTTCTTTTGGTTTGAGATCTTTTCAAAAGAACAGTTATGTGAGATCTAAACAAAATGTGCAAGAACAATTCATACCAAGATCGGTAAGAATGACTAATAAAAAGGTTAGTCGTCAATACGAGTCAAAAATTGATCAATCAAATGGTATGAATGTTTTCAAAAATAACTCAAACAATTTTCAAAAAAAAATCGGTAAATTCATCAAGAATAAACCTGATTTGAATAATCTTCATTACAAACAATTTACCATTGTTGATAAATTTTGAAAACCCAAGACCATCTCGGCTTGGGTGGATATCTCAACTTAATTTTCTTGTTGTGCCGGTACGCCCAAGAAGACCACTTAATACATGGTATGTGGATAGTGGGTGTAGCCGGCATATGACAGGCAATCCTACCTTGTTACAAGATTTTAAGTTAAATGATGGAACACACGTCGCCTTTGGTGGTGATGCTGGTGGAAAAATAACAGGAGAAGGAAGAGTATCAAATGGGATAATAAGCTTTGACAAAATCAACTTTTGTTCACAGTTGAACTTTAATCTTTAAGTGTATCCCAAATATGTGATAAATCATACTCTGTTCTGTTTGATGATTCATTCTGTTATGTTTTGAAGACAGGTTTTCAGATAAGCAAAGACTGGATAATTGTTACACCTGAAAGGGATAGAGATGTGTACAAGCTGGAAATGTCTCAAGTTGATCCTTCAACTGAAACAACATGCCTAATTGCTAAAGCAATAAATGATGAAAGCCAGCTTTGGCATAGACGTCTCAGACATTCAAAATTCAAGAATATGAACAAGCTTGTATTAGGAAATCATGACATTGGACTTCCATCTAAGAAGTTTGCAACGTCTGATCACTGCTCAGCATGTTTGAAGGGAAAGCAACACAGAGCGTCTTATAAGGCCAAGCTCATAAACTCAACTTCCAAACCTCTTTAAATGTTACATATGGACCTTTTTGGACCAACACATGTCAAGAGTATTGGTCGAAAATCATATTGTTTAGTTATCATTGATGACTATACACGATTTTCATGGGTTTTCTTTTTGTCTGCTAAATTTAAAACGGCTGATTTACTGAAAAATTTATCATTAAAGTTGAAAATCAATTAGAAAATAAAGTGAAAATAATAAGAAATGATAATGGAATGAAATTCAAAAATGCTAACATTGAAATGTTTTATGCTTAGAAAGGGATAGCTCATTAGTTCAGTGCTCCCAGAACTCCTCAACAAAATGGAGTTGCTGAAAGGAATAATAGAACTCTGATTGAAGCTACTTATTCTATGTTAGCTGATGCAAAAATTCCCATCATTTTTTTGGATGAAGCTATATCAACTGCGTGTTTATTCAGAACAAAATCTTAATTGTGAAAGACAAAATAAAAACTCCTTATGAGTTAATGTTTGGAAGAAAACCGAACATAAACTTTCTAAAATCATTTGGTTGTCCTGTTATGATTCTTAATTCAAATGATCAGTTAGGAAAACTTGATGCAAAATCTGGTAATGGATTTTTCATTGGATATTCATCTGTTTCAAAAGCCTATCGAGTGTATAACTCTAGGACGAATATAATTCTTGAAATATTCAACGTTAAATTTCTGGAAAATTCTTTTCCATCAGTTTCAAATGGTCCTGCATGGTTATTTGATTTAGATTCATTTTCAAATTCTTTTCAATCTAACTTGTTTAATCAATCAGATTGTCTTGATTCTATAGGCCAGAAGAAATCTAGAGGAGATCTTGGATCTTTCAGTAAGGATTTAGATTCTGATGACCTAGATGATTCTAGCTCAGACTACCCATTTTTATCATTTGTCAAGGACTCAACAATTCGATTCAATGACAATAATCATGATAATTCAGCTTCAGATCATTCAGTTTCATTTGATCAGGAAGAATCACAACCAATTCTTAATGATAGTACTGAGTTTGTGCAATCTGAGTCTAGAACATCATCCATCTCTGGTGATGTAGTTGATACTGGTAACGTAGATTACTTTATCAACTCACCGACTCAAGTTCCAAACTTTAATCCATATTCTTTTAATTTGTTACATCTGCTCTCCAACTTAAACCAAACAAATCTAGATGTTAATGTTCAATGTGATGAGATTCCAACATCTCGTATTCATAAGAATCGTCCAATTTCTCAGATTATTAGTCCATTGAATGAGAGAACAACAAGGAGTAAATCAGAACAAGCAAACTTATGCTTATACTCTTGTTTTCTTTCTCAAATTGTTCGTAAAAATGTTACCGAAGCATTAAAGGACAATGGTTGGATAGAAGCTATGCAAGAAGAATTACTTTAATTCCGCAAACAAGAAGTGTGGAATTTAGTGGATTTACTTGCAGGAGAAAATGCCATAGGCACAAAATGGTTGTTTAGAAATAAGACTGATGACCATGGTGTAGTAATAAGGAACAAAGCGAGACTTGTTGCACAAGGATACACACAAGAAGAAGGGATAGATTATGATGAGGTATATGCACCAGTTGCAAGACTTGAATCCATTCGAGTTTTCTTGGCTTAGGCTTCATTTATGAAATTTAACATGTATCAAATGACTATAAAGGGTGCCTTTTTATATGTACCTATCACTGACGATGTGTTTATGAAGCAACCTCCAGGCTTTAAGGATGCACAATTTCCACATCTAGTGTATAAGCTGAGTAAAGCTTTGTATGGACTTCATCAAGCCCCTAGAATTTGGTATGAGACATTATCACAACACTTAATCCAACATGGATACACAAGAGGGAAAATTGATCCAACTTTATTCATAAAGAAGGATAATGATGATCTCTTATGTGCACAAGTGTAGGTTGATGATATCATATTTGGTTCTACCAGTCCAAAATTGTGCAATGAGTTTGAAGAAATCATGAAATCTCGTTCTAAATGAGTTCTATGGAGACATTAATTTCTTTCTTGGACTTCAAGTCAAGCAAACTGACGATGGAATTTTTATAAATCAAGAGAAGTTTGTTGACAAGCTCTTGAAGAAATTTAAGTTGCAAGATTGTCAGTCCATATGAACTCCAGCAGATGTTAACACCAAGATTAAACCTGATCCAAAAGGAAAATCTATTGATCAAACGCTATACAAATCAATGATTGGTTCTTTGATGTATCTTACTGCATCTAGACCAGACATTGTATGTTGTTTGTGTTTGTGCCTGGTATCAATCAGACCCGAAAGAATCTCACTTAATTGTTGTCAAAAGGATATTCAGGTATCTCAAGGTAAACCAGCTTTAGGGCTTTGGTATCCTTACGAGGGTAACTTTGAATTACATGGATATACATATAATGATTATGGTGGATATTGCCAAGATAGAAAATCTAATTCGGGTGGTTGTCAATTTCTTGGTCCCCGATTAGTCTCATGGCAATGTAAGAAACAAAAAATGTGTATGTTTCAACTGTAGAAGCTAAGTACATTGCTGCATCGGCAGGATGTTCTCAAATCCTCTAGTTGCAAAATCAACTACTGGATTATGGTTCAATTTTCTTAAAGCACCTATTTACATTGATAGCACTACAGCTATGTTCATTACAAAATCCTGTTCAACATTCAAAAACAAAACATATCGAAATTCGATATCATTTTCTCAGAGATAACTCTGAAAAGGGGTTAATCATATTGATTCAAATTGCAACGGAAAAAACAGTTGGCGGATCTATTTACTAAAGCCATTCTACCAAGGGTTTGAGAATTTAGTGGAGTCAATTGGTCTTATTAATCATATGTGAACTCCCTAATTCAAAAGATATCATAAGTGATTCTCTCAATGTTAATTTCCTGTTTGTATTTTGTGTGTGTGTGTGTTTAAAAAAAAACAAATACAAAAGTATAAAACCAAACTCCAAAAATTGAGTCTTTTCTAAGTGTTAGTTTATTTTTAGACAAGAATCTGTTTTGCAATATTTGAGAAATAATAGTACATTAGTGAGATTAGTTGCATATTTCACTCGTTAATAAAGTCTGACATGATCAGATATGCTGTGTAGACAATATCAAGCTACCACACTAAAAAAGTAAATTCTTGTGATTACAAAATCTTCATATTTGTGTGTATTCATCTGAGTACTGTTGAGATGTTTTGGCTTATCAGATTGATTGCTTGTCTTACAACACTCACACTTGATGGTGATGTGATTAATCATGAGATCTGTTACAAGCATCATATCACTTCTTTGTTATGAGTCATTATAGACCTGAAGTGTTGAGATATCCTCTGTTGTAAGTCATTACAGACCTGGATTTTCTCTTTGATGCAAAGGATGCCAATGTGCAATCTATTCAAATGGATAGATAGAGCAATCAAATGGTTATCCATGATCATTCTCTATTCATTTAAGTAACATAAGCTCTGCTTATACATATTGTTCAGTAAAAAGTAAGTATGTGTTTTTGCTTGCACATCTTGATGATAGTTGAGCTCTCTAAGTCTCTGTATGATCTACATCATGTCATATCTAAAAATATACTCTCATCAATCCAAGAATTGAAAAAGTAAGTGAGCTGATAGTTTATCAAAAACACTAATTTTCTGTCCTTAGATATTGTGTCTCCTTTGCTGTGATATCACTGACCTGGAACACACTTGATCATGATTTATTCATTGTCCATGACTACTCACATTTTTTTATTTTAATATGTTGATCTTCATTTATATGAACTCACTGCAAACATGAATTCTTTGTTTATACTAGATTTTGATTCTGATTTCATTTTAATTTTATGCATGTTTTATATGTGTGAAGGCAATATAACAATAAGTTGTGTGATCTTATTATGTTACCTTAGGAAACTTATAAGTTTTTTCAAACTTAAAGTTTAGGGGGAGTAAAAAATGGAAGAGTTGTTTCTCAGAAAATCAAAATAAAATGTTGAATTGAAAGGATGATGCTATATGTTCAAAGTGTATGTGAGTAACTTTTGAAAATGATGATATGAACGTATATAAATTTGCAAGCGAAAATGTTTCTTGCAAAAGTTGGAAAATAGATATTTGATTATGTTTTGAGATTAAATGAAGGGAAGATAAATTACAAAAGTTAATCATCAAGTGAAAAAAATTAAAAATGTTAAAAATCAAAAATTGAGTGTGCAAAATGTTAAATTTTGGAAAAATCCAAAATTATGCTTAAAATGTTTAAATATTAGTATGAAATATTTCTAATATGTTTAAATAGTGTGCAGGTGAAGAATTTTGGAAAACACACGAGTAACACTCATGAAAGTCAACTCAAAGTCAACTCATGCGCCTAAATAGTGTTCATATGTCTAAATAGGAGCATGGTGAACTTTCAGGAAATTATACAAGTGTTTGGACGTTTTTCATATTCCCATGCGTCTAAACAATTGCAATAAGTCATGAGTTTTTAACCAAGTGTTTGGGCGTTTCATCCATACGCCTAAACAGTGATAATGAGTCTGTGTTTAACAAGTGTTAGACGTTTTGAATGTCTCATGCGTCTACTTAGTGTTGAAAGTTTCAAGTGTTGGACGTTTCAGGAACTTCATGCGGCTGAACAGTGCAAAAGCGGCTGAATAGTGCAAAAGCGCCTAAACAGTGCTTATGCGTTTGTACAATGCTCATGTGGCTGAATAGTTCTCATGCGTTTGAGTCAATACGGCCAAACAGTGCTCATACGTCTCATTATTTTGTGAATTTTAGGGTTTCATACGCATAAACAGTGCTTATGCGTCTAAGATTTCACTTAATATATATTGAACACTTACACTTGTTTTCTCATTCACACTCAAAATTCTCCAAACAAAACCCTCTGAACGATCGACTCCGGTCCTCATCGAACTTTCTGATTGTTATTGTTTGAAACAAATCTGTGTTAATTGATAGATATTATTTGAGTTATAAACGTAAGTTTGTGATTCAAATCAATAGATTTTGGTTAAATACATGATGATTGAAATAGTCGTTTGACTGCTATTTGGGCATTCGAACACTATGTGATTGAAAATTCAAAGTTTAACTAATCAAATCTTAATCATATCTAAAATTGACTCTGGATTAGTGATATGTATCAAATTTCGAGCAATTTGATATATTGTTCTTCAACTGAAATCATGAATGATGTTGATGATAGTTGCACAGCGGGATTCTTCAAAGGAAGAAGAAGAAGATGAACTGTCATAGTCAATTTTTGAAAATTAAATAAAAAATATTTTTTAATAAGAAAATAGAAGAATCAGAATTCAAATAATTGATTGATAAAATTGATAGATAAAAATTGAATAAAATAAGAGGTTCTCAAATTAAATCATAGTAAAAGAAACAAAATCATAAGTCAAAATTGAATTCAATATTACAAAATGCAAATTCATAAAAAAAATTTAATGTTCTAATATTCTTTTTCTCTATATTTTTGCTGATGGCAGATTTAAAATTTGACCCTAAACATAATGTTGCATTATTAGATGACGAAAACAGGGAAGCAGCTGGTTGTGAAGAGATTATTCGATTTGTGCTTAGATCAAAATATGTCTATGCAATGTGTGCTAGACCTTTGATAAATGCAAGATTAATCAAGAGATTTTGTAGAACAGCAAACATAGAAAGATATGAAGAAGGAAACAAAGTTTTAAGAGCTTTCATTACTTCTGATAGAATGATTGAAGTCTCTGAACAAGCATAAGAACAACTCTTAAACTTGGAGAAATGACCCACAAGACTTATCTGAGTATACTTTTAATGAATGTAGAGAAGTTTTTATACAAATGGGTCATCTTGATCATTTTCCGAAGAAACAGTTCTTCAGAGCTAGAGTGTACAAACAGTGGAAACTTATGTGTTATATTTTTCAACATTGCATGTCCAAACGAAATGCAGGTTGGGATTCATTCCCAGTTGTTGATACATATATGTACCTAGATCCTGACCTGAATGTAATATGTCTTACACTTATGTAATTATTAGGTACTAAATGAAATACAAAATGTTGGTGTGTCTATAATGTTTAATATTTTAATGAGTTATTAACGCATATTGACTTGATTATATAGGTTTGTGATGTTTGAAGTGTTATGCATAATGTTATATATTGAATACATTCCAACTTGGTGAAGTGAAGTTCTCATGCGTCCGACTGGACCGTGCGCCCCAACAGTGGTCATGCGTGCGAATGGCCATGCGACTGAGTGTTCGTGCGCATAAATAGTTCATACGCCTGAACAACTTCATGCATCTGACACAGTCGCATGACTTAACACTCAGTTGTGCGAGTGGATCAACCGCATGGCTCAATCGCACGAATGAACCATGCTAATGGTTCAGTCGCACGAATGAGCAACCCTAACCTATAAATACCACCTAATTCATGGAAAAACGCAAGCATTCAATCCACTTCAACTCTAGACGTACTCTAGCCGTCCAAAAGTCTCTAAGTTCGTACTCCAAGTTCATAGAACGCTGTAGATCGATTCCTAATCGATTCTTGACGTTAGATTCAATACGTTATTGTCTCTACATGCATTCTCACTGATTGGATCGCCAATCAAATAGGATTCCGCACTATTTGGTTTGGTTTAACACGTTAATCGGTTGGTGTTTAGTCAAATACCAGATGCTAACAAGTGGTATCAGAGCTTTGGCTCTTGATTACGTGTTGATTCAATAGTTTTGATACAAAATTGTGTTTTGCATAAAAAACGCAATCTTTTGTGTCTAATGGAGTCTTAGACGTTTCCTGATTGAAAAGTGTAGTTTTTCCGGCATACGACTATTAGGGTTTGGTAAAATTCGAGTTTTTACGGCCAAAACAAGTTTAACCTACGAATTATCAAACTTCAGCAGGTTCAGTTGCACGATTGGCTCAATCGCATGACTGAGTTCATTCGTATTCTTCAACCGCATGATTGAACTCATTCGTACCCTCATTGTACAACTGAGATCTTCATTCGGACTGCTCAACCGCATTAGTTTATTCGGACGACTACTCATCCACATTTGTTTAGTCGCACGATTAAACCATCTGCACTGTTCAATCGCCCGAATAAGCCCAATCGCATACCTTCATTCGCATTCATTAGCAGTTTGTTAAATAGTAAAACTAAGTGAAATGGAGGATCAGTTTTCCACATACACAGCAAGTAGAGATACACGTATTCAGAATCTACTGCTGTTGGAGAACGAAGTGGGGATTCACAATAACCCCCGAAGCTTATCACGTTAGACGACTACCCACAATGGAAGCAACATTTCGAAATCTACTAAATGGAGTGGATACAAATTTGTGGGATGCAATAGAGCGTTGGTATAGCATGCAAGTAGGAGCTGACGGAGTCAAATACCACTAAGTGCATGTCGGATGCACAGAAGGTAAAACACAATGCTGAGAAGAAAGTCTACGCCTTGCTTACTCAGTCTATTCCGAAGGATATTTTCCAATAGTATTCGGAGTATACTCAAGCCAAGAAACTTTGGGATGCGTTGGAGAAGAGGTATGACGGAAATGCCTCTCTGAAGGCTATCAAGGCAAAAGCCTTGAAGAAGGAGTTTGACAACTTCTCTTCAATGGGATAGAAGGCCTTGATGATGTGATCGATAGATTCTACCACTTGATGAGTGAGATGCACACTCAGGAGTGGTTACTTGATGGAAGACAAGGTATCCAACTTTGCTGATGGATTACCAGAAAAATGGGCTTCGTTGTTTCAAATCTCAAACAGAATGGAATGCTCTCGAAGTTAGATATAAATGACTTCATTCTAAAACTGAGAGAAGAGGAGCTTAGGATGAAGTATCGAGCTCAAAAGGAGAACTACGATCAGAATCCTGCACTCTACAATGCTACTCCTTCAGTCAAGACATCTGGAGCACCACTGCAAACCGCCTCATCTCAAGCGCAGCAATTCCAGCACAACCCTCAACTTCAGGATCCGAAATGTCAGGGTCTTCTAGCACCCAATATATGATACCTGAAGCTAATGCAGCAAAGCTTAAA
Organism: Flaveria trinervia; assembly: GCA_025506515.1. Taxonomy (NCBI): domain Eukaryota; kingdom Viridiplantae; phylum Streptophyta; class Magnoliopsida; order Asterales; family Asteraceae; genus Flaveria; species Flaveria trinervia. Next base: position 12,175,818 of record CM046453.1, read on the forward strand.
ACCAACAACCTCGGGAATGTAACTGTGGAGGTGGCCAGAGAACATATGGGACCTTTTAGCTACGGTGGTTCAATCCTACGATGGATTAATTGCTAGAAAGATAGGTAACTGCCACCTAGCAGATGAAGATTATGAGCAGGTGGATGAAATGGAGTGGAACGCATGGACATAATGTGGACTCTGGCAAGTGCTATCCGACGAGCTAAAAAGTTTGTCAAAAAGACTGGACAAACCTGGTTGCAACAAAGACACAACCTTTGGGTTGATAAGTCAAAGGTTACATGTTTTAAACTGCGGTGAGAAGGGACACTTCAAGAGGGAGTGTAAAAACCAAAGAAGACAGGTAATGGCAATCCTTCTCGTCATTTAACCGTCAAGACAAGGCCACAGCTAGTAATCTGACTCATCAAGTAAGGAGCCAAAAGCCTTAACTGCTAATGAAGATGAAGGACAGGACTGGAGCTTTCGGTTCGTCTTAAGGAGAGTCCAATATAGCTAGTGTTAAGGATATTGATGACGATTCTGCAAGTGAAGGAAATATAGCAGCAGAGCTTGCGATGTCAAATTCTGAAGATACTGCAAATGTGGTCAACTACCTTCCTGAAGAAGAAAAATCTGCATCCTCATCTGCATCATCATCTGAATCACCAGAACCAGAGACAACCGAGTCAGCAATCATGGTTCATTCTTCTTACATCCCAGGTAAGTACTACTGACCAATTGTTAATAATCATGCTTGCTTAGAATGTAAAAAATTTCAGAGAAGTTATAGATTCAAAATTTTCGAGGCTATTAGATCATAATGATAGCTTAGTAAAGGATCTGGAACTGTGCACATAAGCGAATAGAGTGTTAAAACAAAACGAGCATTGTTACAAGGGAAAGATAGACCTATTAAATAAACAGCTTAGGGAAACTGAGGTAGTTGCCTTTAACCAAGCAAATGACATTAGGTACTATTTGAACTCTCTTGAGGACACTAAGAAGCAAAAAGTAGTTTTAGAAGTAGAAGTCAAGTCATTAAACAAAAAACTACATAGTTGGACAAGCTCATCACACATTGTCCAAACACTTAGTGAGAGAGAGAAATAATAGGGAGGGACTGGGATACAAAGTGGTTCCACCACCACCTAAACCTTGATGAACACTAAAAGTAAACCAATTAACAATAACCCCATCACAGGATCACGTGGTGTCCACGCCTCTTGTAAATGATCCAGATTCCATAAGTAATCAAGTGAATCCGATTCTAAACAATAAGGAGGACACTTCAAAGGCAAGAGGAAAGATGCCTGTATTAACCTGGAAAAAGAATTTGGAAAAGTTAGTTTAAGTCAGGGTCTATCAAGTCAAACAAGAACCTAAAATTACTATAAAATCTAATCAATTATGTGCATCATGTCACAGTCCAGGGAAACAAGAGATTAAAGATGTAAAACCAGGTAAAGCAATTAAGTTTGCAAAACCAACTCATACATCTAACAAAGTAGTGTCTCAGTCCAAACACAATAAGGTTGACCGTGTGACAAGTACATCTCCACCAAAACAAATAAACCGTAAAGTTGAAAGCACATCCTGCTATAATTGTGGAGAGTATGGTCACATAGCGTCACACTGTTCTTATTACAGACACGGAGGAAGATAGTTGAACTGTCTGCATCTACATCTAGATATTTTAAGAGGAACTTAGTGACGCCTCCTAAACGGATTGTGAACCCAAAGTTCAACCCATCAGCCAGTTGTCAATTTATCACAAACAGGCCTTACACAATCTAGATTATGGAAAGAAAAAACCTCCTCAGTGCCTGAAAAATAAGAACAACAGAATTTGATCAATCCTTAACCTCAAAGGGTCAGTGGTTTGAGTTGTGATATGTGATGCCTCAGGGAAACCAAAGCCAGTTAAGGCTTGGGTTCCTACATGAACTAATGTTTTCATTTAATGTGTAGGGAGTTCGCTATAGTTCCGAGACTAACACGTGGATGTTGATAGCGGAGCATCCAGGCACATGATAGGGAACAGAGCTCTTATCAAATGTCAGAGAAATAAAGGGGGGCATGTTTCATTTGCTGGAAACAAAGGTGGGTATATCACAGCCCAAGGAGAAGTGGGAAATGAGAAGGTTAAGTTTGATAAGGTAAACTTTGTCCAACAGTTACAAAATAACTGCTTTATGTCTCTCAAATTGTGATAAAGGATTTAAGGTTGTTTTGACAACCAAAAGTGTTACGTTCTAAAGAAGGAATACATGATCCCAGAGGACCAGATCCTAACGTCAGCTTCAAGAGATATAATGATCTTTATGTCTTGGATCTCTCAAAGGCATCCACAATGGATAGTGAAGTCCAATGTTTTTTGTCCAAAGCTGCTGAGAAGGACTCCATCTCCTGGCATAGGAGAATGAGGACACATAAATACGAGGAAAATGAATCACTTGATCCAGAATGATCTTGTGAGGGGAGTAAATGTCAAAAACTTCCAACTCCCGGATTTCTGTGTTGCATGCAAAAAGGGTAAATAGACGAAGAACTCTCATAAGGAAAATAAAGTTCATTCTATAGACCTTCCTCTTGAGCTTCTTCACATGGATCTGTTTGGTCCAGTCAGTACAAGAAGCATCGCTGGCGACTTGTATTGCTATGTAGTTACTGATGACTACTCAAGGTTCTCTTGGGTAATGTTTTTGAAATCCAAATCAGAAACATTTGAAACCATCAAGGAATTAGTAACTACATTGGAATCCCTATACAAGCTGAAGGTACGACAGGTTCGCTCAGACAATGGAACCGAGTTTAAGAATCAGAGGACGGAGGCCTATTGCAAGGAAAAAGGAATTGTGCATCAATTTACCTCATCTTATACCCCTCAGATGAACGGCGTTGCTGAACGAAAGAACCGTAGCTTGATAGAGATGGCACGAACAATGCTGACAGACTCGAAACTGCCTATCCAATTTTGGAATGAAGCAGTGGCAAATGCATGTTATACTCTTAATCGAGTTCTGGTAGTAAAACGCCATGGAAAAACATGCTACGAGTTATTACAGCGACATAAACCTAATTTGGAATATCTCGAGCCGTTTGGCGCTCTGTGCACCCTGCTAAAGAAGACTCAGGAGGGAAAATTCAGTGAGAAGGTTGATGAAGGGATCTTTCTAGGATACACATACCGAACAAGAGAGTTTACAACAACTCAACAGGCCAAGTAGAGGTGTGGTGTAATGTTGATGTTCAGAGATATATCACACCACTGCTGGAAAAGGGCCTGCCTACTTCTTCGACTATGATGGATTCTTAAAGACCTTCCACATACCTGTTCCGCTTCAGAAGACGAGTTGGCAAACAGGATGATGTACGATGTATTGAACACACATCTCAAGATTCAACAAGTTATGATACTACCAACTCAGGGGAGCAGCTGATGCGAGTGAGTCTTCTCTGATGAAGAAATGAGAAAATGATCAGATCAACCAGGATGTACAGGTTCCGACGTACACAAGTTCACCGCATCGGCAAGTGAGCTTCAAATCATCACTCCTACTGCCTCCGACCTAGAACAAATGCTCATAATCTTGACTCTGAGGTGGTTGTTCCAACAACTCCTGGCTCACGTCTAAACGTCTATCATCCATTGGATAACATTATAGGAGATGTGAGATCAGGGGTTCAGATAGAAATCAGCTATACTCAGCTGATTATGCCTCCGTGATGGAAAAAGATACCTTCATGATGGTGCATACCACTGCTTTGGTCTCAGTTTGAGCCAAAGTATGTTAGTGAAGCACTAAATGATAGGCTTGGGTTAGTGCCATGTAGAAGAACTTCTTCAGTTTAAGAAGTTAGGTGTATGGACATTAGTCGATAGACCTAAGGTGCTAAAGTCATTGGCCCCAATGGGTCTTGAAATGCAAAAAAGATGATCAAGGGGTGATCATCAGAAACAAGGCTCGGCTTGTTGTTCAGGTTTTCGACAAGTTGAAGGTATTGACTACAATGAAGTATTTGCACAGTGGCAAGGATGGAAGCCATCTGCATCTTCTTGCCTATGCATCTATATGAAAATCAAAGTTTATCAACTTGATGTGAAGAGTGCATTCCTTCATGGTGAGATCAGAGAAAAGTGTATGTTAGTCAACCGAGGGATTTGAGGATCCATGTTCAAGGGATAGAGTTACAAACTCGACAAGGCTCTCTACGGGCTTCATCAAGCCAAGGGCTTGGTATGAGAAACTTTCAACTCATCTTGTGAAACACGGATTTCGCAGGGGAGTCATTGACTACACACTGTTTATCAAAGAAAAAGATGGAGACTTACTGCTAGTACAGATTATGTAGATGACATAATCTTGGTTCAAAGAACGAAGAATTATGCAAAGAATTCGAAGCAGTTATGAAGGCGGAGTTTGAGATGAGTGCCATGGGGGAGATGAAGTTCTTTCTCGGGTTACAGGTGGATCAGACACCAAATGGAATCTTCTTACATCAGACCAAGTATGTAGGGATATTCTCAATCGGTTTGACATGGAGAATGCCTCCATAGCTGGCACTCCACTGGCTACAAACCATGATGTAGCACCGATGAGAACGGTGATCTGGTAGATGCCATTATGTACCGAGGATGATTGGATCTCTCATGTATCTCACTGCCTCCAGACCAGATATCATGTATGCTACATGTTTATGCTCGTGATATCAGGTAAAGCCTAAGGTGAATCATCTAATTGGGGTCAAAAGGATATTTCGTTATCTGAGGGGCACACCCACACTTGGGTTGTGGTATCATCATGATGATGACTTTGAACTACAGCGTATAGTGACTCGGATTACGGTGGCTGCAAGATGAACTACAAGTCTACATCAGCAGGGTGTCAGTTCTTGGGGAGAAGATTAGTAACCTGGCAGTGTAAGAAGCAGACCTCGTTGCTTTGTCAACCTGTGAAGCCGAATACATTGTTGCTGCAAGCTGCTGTTCCAAATCATATGGATTCAACAGCAAATGCGGGATTACGGTTGCATTTCACTTCCACCCCTATATTTGTTGATAACTCTGCTGCGATTGCAGTCACTAAGACCAACCCGGTCCAACATCCTAAGACCAAACACATCGGAATCAAATATCACTTCATACGTGACTGTTTTGAAAAATTTTTAATCCATGTGATAAAAATAAACACTGATTTTCAACGCGTTGACCTCTATACGAAGGCTTTTGACAAACCACGTCTCTATATTTGTTAGAGGTCATGGCGTTAAAAAGAAAAGGAGGTCATTCCTAAAGATAACCAGTATAGTCTGATGCGTCGCGTCTAGGTTCTTTTATTTAAATTTTAGTATTATTTAAGTTTAATTTCTTTGTTTGTTAAAATGATAGTTCGTTTAATTACACTTAGTGTCCTTTCTTGCTCATTTAAAATCCTAAAACGCAAATCCTTAGAGGTTTTTGTATAGGGGGAGAATAGGTATGAAAAAAAAAAGAGGGGAAAAGGAGAGGCGAGTTGATAATAAATAAGATCGTATGTGTTTACCGAGGAAATGTTTGGATATGATAGTACACAGGTACAAACCATTTGGGACTTTAAAATCAAAATTGAAAAAGAAGCAAAGTTCAAGTATAAGTCTGTGTAGTCTGAGCAATATAAAAGGAAATATGATAGTTAAGCTAGTTACTACTAAGGTAACACAAAGAAATTAGACCTAGAGGTTGCTAGACCATAGTTGATATGTCGGTAGATTCAACACAATGGATGACTAGACCTTTTTAGTGATCTCAAGATTAAACTAAAATGTTTGACTAGCTGTGCGTAACACCTTATCCCTGGTTAACACAATCAGCAAGATTCCAATAAGGGGGACGAGCAAAATAAACGCCACAAAAGTGTGCGTAAGACCAAAGCATGAGCAAAAGCACATGAAAAATGAAATACAATCAAATGATAACCTAGGTTGTTAGGAGATTTGTTCTAAAAGAAGAAAAATTGCTCATAGATAGTGCCTCTCTGCTGTGCGGTGGCATGACATGAGGATAAGCATAACCTATATATTCTAGAACTCATTGTTGTTTGCCGCCTCTCTGCTGTGCGATGACACTGACCTGAGGATTGGCTTCTCTTTGAAAATCAATGAATAGTCGCTTCTGAACACTACCCTAAGACCGCTCATAAATCTCCTGAGGAATGTTGATTACCATATGAGTGTGGGATCCACAAATGCTTGTTGAAATAAACAAACCTTAAAACGATCACCAAACTATGTTGAAAGTCTGTGTATGGATTTAAGAGACAAGTATACTGACAATCACTGTGGCTACAATTCTTGAAAGTTCAAATTAGTGTGGGGACCTAAGAGTACTAGTATGATTTCCTAAATTTGCTAAATGACTCCAGATGAAAAACAAGGAAAGAGCATCAAAGTTGTTTTTAATAACTTGTTCTCGAATGATTTGAATATCCTGTATTATTCCAACTTGAATGATCCATGTATGGTTTACATGATTGAGGCTGCTCTCTTAGAATAATTATTCCTTAGAACTACATCTTAGGAATTAACTCTCCACAAAACACAAAACAATGTCTTAGTTTGTTTATGTTTTCAGTATTATTTCTTTTATTGTACAAAGTTTGTTTCAAATTCTGTATGTAGTATCGGACTATGTCATGGAAGTGATAAGGGACCTATCATCTACAAGGTCATGTCTGAGGTGGACCACAAGTGCTTTCAAACACAATTAGGGTTCACATATGAGGTGATAAATGTTTTAAAAGGATCACGTCTGAGGTGATTAAAAGTTTTAAGTTAAAATGATCATGTTTGAGATGATCAAGTGCTCATAATGTTAAATCAACGGTTTAAATGGGTCTAAAAGTCAAATGGTCATAAAGTTAGAAAAATTTAAAGAGTATGACCATTCGCACGACTGGACCATGAGTAGGGATCAATCAGGCGAATGGACCATACTCATGCATTCAAAAACCGAATGGACATGAGTATGCCACTCACCCGAATGGGTTATAAATGTGCCATTCGTCCGATAGTAGGTGCGACTGAGTTGTTTGACCGACTGAGCTTCAGTCGACCGACTGAAGGTGATCGACTGAGTCAATCGCCCCCGAGTTTCTTCGTCCGAATGAACTGAGCGAATAAGTCTAGTCGGCCGATTGAACTCCGATTCAGTATATAAAGTCCACATTCGATCTTATTCGTCTCACCCTCCCAATCGCCCTTAATCACACATCATCACCGTTACTCTGCCTAAATTTCTCTAGACCTCGAATAGACTTCCTTCTTGATCTTCTGAGTGTGTTTGCATCCATACAGGTATTTTGAGATAAATCTCACAGAAATCAGGAAATGGTGCCCTAATTTGTATGGTCGATTGAAACAAAACCAATCTGTAAATGACCTAATAACCTACTGAAACTAAGTACAATGTTAAAACTAGTTTAATAGGTCATTAGTTACGAGATTGCGAGTCTAAAGAACCATTAAACCACGTTAATTTCATGAATCGGTCAAGATTCGAACCTCAGTTGATCGAACAGTGGGTCATGCGCTGGTTGTCTGGATGAACTCCAATCACACGATTGAGCCGGCCGAATAGCTTAATCGTCCAAATGTGACATACGAATGAGCTCAGTCGGCCGATGAATCAATCATAGGCTCCGCCCACTGATTGAACTAAGTTGCACGTTCATTCACCCGACTGAGTCCAGTCGCATGTTAGAATAGCCGACTAAACTCTGTCGCAAATTCATTCACATGAATGAATCAGAATGAATGTTATCAAGTTACTTAGAACGGTATAGTTATGTGAGTATCTAATGATTATGTGTCTTGTGTTTCAAATTGATGGCTGCTAGATGTCAAACACCCTAAGCAGAACATATGTGCTCATCTAGACCACACTACTCGTAATGGCACTGAGTTTACAGAGATCATCGCATTTCTTAGGCGATCAAGATCCACAATGCCATTTCTACTCCTTGCACTCCCTACAGGTCTTTACACCAGGCATTTTGGGAGAATGCTTATGTTGATCGATCACAAGAGCCATAGAGCATACGAAGCTCTATCTGTGGGATGGCTATCGAGATCACTGTTGCGGATATTCCGAGAGTACTTGAGCTGGGGGACGATACTGATCATCCCACCAAGCTACATCCACTTACAGTAAGAGGATGCTTTCTGAGGATAAGTATGCGGGGACATCAACTCAGGTGGCTCAATAAAAGCAACCTGTGTCCCCAGTACAAGTACTTGGCACATGTCGTGTTGAAGTGCATCGCTTCAAAGAGGTGGTTTGATGATCTTCACCAGATCCAGAATGCCTATGTGCATTGGTGTTGAACTATCCTTTCAGCTTCTCGAGCATGATCTTCTCTTACCTTGTGGAGAATCTGAGGCAAAGGGTAGGAGGGTTTTTGCATGTACCCCAGATTCTTGCAGCTGATTTTCAATGAGAAGCTGCCATCATTCCCAATGAAAGCCACGATGCTGTGGTTTAGAGAGATCATGGATGATACGACCCTGGGTCGTATGAGAGTCTACTGGGGTAAGCAAGTAAAGCCCCAGGTGAGAGACTGATATGCCATATGGCCAATGAGAGTTATGTGGCGCCAGGGAGACGTAATTGGCGTCACACACGGACAGCGAATTCCGACACGAGCAGCTACTGCTCCTAGAGCATACTCGACTGATGACGATGATAGCGGGGATGCTGGAGATGTAGGACCCACTCAACAAAGTGGCCCCACTGTTGATATCACATCTCCAGCATCTGCCCCCCTGGAGATGGAGCGAGACTGCTGGGTTCCACCAGGATTTCAAGCCTGGTGAGAAGAGGAGGAGTCAGATGAGGAGCCTCTACTCGGACTATGGGAAGTAAAGTCGTTCCCACAGAACGTGGGCTCCGGGCGTTGGTGAACGCCTAGGCAGATTGGAAGAGACC